>NDXB01020044.1:4027-23186 GCA_002631895.1 Agapornis roseicollis | reverse complement strand
CATATAAAAAAACAACAAAAGAGGAAAAAAAAAAAAAAAAAAAAAAAAAAAAGGAAAAAAAGTGTCCTTTCATTTTTTTAATAGGGAACGAACTTGTTAGAGGACTACCAAGATCTAACGTTCAAGTATTTCATGACTGGAATAAGCAGTATTAGGTCACCAAAACCATATTATGCTGTGATGGGGGAGTAAAGAGAGTCTTTGCCACTCTCTGTGTCTCTCATTATCATTTCTAACCTGCTCAACACAGCCTGGAATTGCTAAGCAGTATTATACTGAGCCATGCTGCCTTTGATCACTGTTTGTACTCTTGCTGTGTTTGCTGCCTGAGTGTGACTCATTTTACCAGAAGTGATTTATCATTGCTGCCCTCTCACCCAGCAAGATGGACCACAGTCACTGTAGTCAGGCTTAAGCTGTGCAGAGATATACTTTGAATCTCAAGAGGTTTGAGTAATGGATGTAACATCTCTGATGTCATATACGTGCAGGTTTTGTTCTTTTTTTGAATTGCACTGGATTTGGAAAAGGTTGGAAAAAGAAAATGTCTGATCTACTTGTGCCCTATTTCCATTGGAATTTTCAGTGTTTCATAGTATACACTGATCAGTATCTTTCAAGCTATGCTCATGTATTTAACTTATGTATGAAAAATTTAAATGGGCTAAAATCCCCCCAAAAGAGAAAAGAAAAAAGTCAGACTAGTCTCTCATTATAATTACAGGCAAAGTGGCTCTGTAATTTTTTTCCCTAAGAAATGTACCTAATATGGAATTTAATTCTGCAAAAATCCTGCTTAGAACAGCAGGATTTTCAGATGTATGGGAATGTTAATTTATGGACTTTCATTGTGAAAATGTATTATTTGCATGCACCCTGAAACTATAGTGCATTTGCAATGACCCATGAGATAACATATTTATGCAGGAGTTGAAATATCCTTGCTATAAGTAAAATAATTGAGAATCCCAATGCTGAAAAAAAGTCACTTTCATTTAATATCTGATTGAAATGTAAAGGAACCTAGTTATTCAGTGACAATATTGAAAAATTCTCAAAGTTGAGCAATAGCTCAAGCACTTTCAGGTATACCTGGTCATACCAATATACAGAAAATTCATCCCTCTGAGTATGGTTTTCATGTACAAATCCATAAGTGGAAGCATACACTTAGCTTGTATTCTTTACATTTATTCTTTACATGTATTCTTCTAAAATTCTGACCTAAAATATTTTACCAGTTTGACAGTTGTTAAATATTGTTATAGAGATCTGTATTTAGGAAAGTTTTTGCTTTTACTTAAGGTACTAAAAAGCAGTCTGATTTCCACTCTCAAAGCACTGATAATGCCAATTTGAGTTTACCCTGCTGGAGCATGTCACAGAATAGTTTATTCACCAGTATAGTGAATATAGTATCTTCCACAACAGACTCTTCATATTCCTAGCACCAAGACCCTGGTGAAACCACCAGGAGAGAAGCTGGTAAGGATGTTTGAGAGGAATCGCTTCTGAAGGTTAGAATTATTATGTGTATGGGAATACATTTGGAATATATTTGGGGGGAGGGAAGAAGGGGTCAGGCAGGAATCCAACATCAGCAAAGAAGAAAATACAGTCATCAGGGAAAGGTAATGTAGGTGAGAGATTTATAAGGACACAAAAACCAAACCAAACAAAACAAGGAAAATGAAGATAAGGACAATTCATGAATAGAAAACAGTTTCAACTGAGATGATGGGTGAGGCAGAGAATTTAACCAATGATTACAGAGAGTATGGAGACCTCATAGCAGCCTTATGGTATCTGAAGGGGGCCTATAAGGATGCTGGGGAGAGACTCTTCATTAGGGACTGTAGTGATATGACAAGGGGTAACAGGTTAAAACTTAAACAGAGGAAGTTTAGATGTAAGGAAGAAGTTCTTCACTGCGAGGGTGGTGAGGCACTGGAATGGGTTGCCCAAGGAAGCTGTGAATGCTCCATCCATGGCAGCATTTGAGGCCAGGTTGGATGGTGTCTTGGGTAACATGGTTTACTTTAAGGTGATCCTGCCCATGACAGGGGGGTTTGAACTAGATGATCTTAAGGTCCTTTCCAACCCTAACTATTCTCTGATCCTATGATTAGGGAGCCAAAGACAGAAGGACGAACTGGTTGTGCAAGGAAGTAACAGTTTAAACAATTTTGTGCGTTAGAGGCTGGGTAACAAGTCATGTGGAAAATCAGTTGGTTGTCAACAACAATAATATAAATATTAATGCTTTTATTAATGTTTATTCTTCCCTCTATCTATAGAATTGTCATGGTTTAAACCCAGCCACACAGCACGTTCACTCACTCAACCCCATTTTCTTGCCCTCCCCTGCTCCTGGAGGGATGGGGAGGAGAAACAAAAGAATGCAACTCCCACAGGTTGAGATAAGAACAGTTTAGTAACTAAGGTATAACACAAATCACTGCTGATACCACCAATAATAATAATGTTAAAGGAAATAACAAGGGAAGAGAATACAGCACCTCACCAACCACCAACAGATAACTCACAACACCCCAACCCCAACCGAACACCGACCGAAAGCCTCTTCCAACTCCCCCAGAGCACTCGCCCTTCCAGGTAACTCTCAGTTACATCCTGGGCATGACGTGCTATGGTATGGAATACCTCTTGGTCAGTTTGGGTCAGGTGTCCTGTCCCTACTTCCTCCCAGCCTCCCCTCCCCCCTGGCAGACCATGAGGCTCACAATGTCCTTGCTCAGAATAAACATTACTGAACAGTAACTAAAAACATTCCTGTTATCAGTTTTGCTCCCAGGACGAAACTCAAAAACATAGTGCTGCACCAGTTACTATGAAGGAGAAAAAGATGACTGCCACTGCTAAACTCAGGACAAGAATATATAATGCTAACCTTCTTATACATTTTTACTGGGCAAATTTGTAGCAGAATGGTTGTCCCTCACAAATTATCAGAATTACAATGTCACTAAAGACTGCTTGTATTTTAGATTAAAGCATTAAAATACATTTTCATCTGAGTTTACATATAATATAGACTTATATTAGTTATGCTCCTCTGGCAAGGTATTAGTTTAGCTCCTTCAGAAACAGATATACTCAGATGTATATTAATCTGAATTAATTGAAATTGGGTATCTTATCAGAGATCATGTTGAGAATAGCAGTATGACTTCAGCTTGCTCTAATACACAAGGATGTAATTAAAGCCATTTGCTTATACACACACATACATATGTGTACAGGTATATGTGTTTGCATAAACATATGTATATATCCATTATATTACATTAGGTCAAGGCATTTGTAATGCCCATTAGTTTAGAAGTATAAATATTGTCTCAATGCAGAATAAAAAGAAAAAAAGAAACTAGCTTAAGACAACTTCAATTAGACTGGGATATAATATTTTCTGTGTCCTCTGTGGGACCTCCTTAGAAAATGTTTTGTTATTTCACTTTACAAAAGGAAAAGTTATCTCTTTGTTAGCCTAAGAGATAATTTGAAATCTAATATTAGTACACCAAGTTTCTAAATACATGCTTTTTTCTTGTGTCTGAAGTCAGTAATCTGATTTAGTAACAGAGTAAATTTGCATAGATATGTAAACCAAGAATTATATGGGATGACTGCATTAAATTGATTTTATTTTTAAGTCATTTATGTTGTGCTAAAGAGACATTAATTTGAAAAATGCAATCAGGTTGTTGGATGGAATTATTCAGACTTGGCATCTGATTTCTGCTATGAAATATTTACACTCAATTGGTACCTAAATATGCTTTATGTTGCATTTTATATACATTTCTAGTAATCTGTCTAATTGTACAGGCTACACCTATCACCATGGGGTGCGAATGCTTAATGAGTTTCTAATCTCCACAAATCACTGGTCAAAGGAAAGAGCTAGAAGGTAATCTCTTAACTCAAAATGTAGTGATTGTATTAGAAAAAACATAGAGATAAAATACAGAACAATATGCTCGCAACAGCAAAATATAAAGGAACATAGACAAATGATATCTCAAGTACAACTGAATATTTCATGTATTGCCTGGAAGACCTTTCTTGAAGGCTTAAGGTCCAGAGGCAGCAAATGTCGTTTAGTACAACCATTTTGCCTCAGTCAGTTTACACCTATAGCTTGTTGCTACTGATGTATCAGACACCACAGCTAACAACAAATCAGTGATGACTAGCTTTGCCATAACTTCTGGCACTAGGAACAGAAAATTTAAATATAAGCATCAGGGATTGACTGATGCCTCATCATGAGCTAGCTGGCTTGTTTATCAGTACTATGGGAAGAATATTGTTACAGCATCTGGTGCTGTATAATCTAGAGACTGAGACCACAAGAAAATTTTTGCATGTAGCATACAGCATAATTTGATGATTGGATTGGTCAGAAAGGAGACAAATCATATGCAAACTAATTCATCAATGTCCCATCAAATAATGATATATATTGTTTCTCAGACATACAGACCTGTAGAATCTGACAGGTATCATTAACTCTTTGAAATCAATCAGGTCAGATGGATAAGCAACAAAGGCTGTTTGAAGAACTGATAAATGCCAGAAGCTGGGTACCAAGAGATAGCTAAAAGAGGAGTGCAAGAAATTCCCTTTTTTCTCTTTTGATCAGTGGCAAAGTTAACAATGCCATCTGACTACAGTGTGTGCACTCAGCAAGATCAATTCCTCTATAAACTCATCTCAAAGAAATACAATCAGAAGCAGTACTAATATGTAGTTAGGTTGTCTTTATGAGGTCATAAATACAGATCATAATGTTGTTGAATATCCTTACTGACTCTCACAACAGAACAAGGAAACTGCTCTACTAGATGTAGGGATCTACAAACAAAGCTGAGAGGAAAGATTCAATTTAAGAAATACCTCGTAATAAATTTATGTTGCTTCATGTCTTATTTTCTTCCTTCTCTTAAATCACAGAATTTTAAACAATGCAATATATGTTGATACTTGCTTTTCACTTGCAGACTCAGTCTCTTTCCTCTATCAACTTAGGAAGCAAATACTCCATGTGAGCAACTGCAGTTTTGGCTTTGCCACAATTAAAACCTTTTTTTTATTTAGCCCCCCAGAAATGTTCCTAGAGTGTAAAATTATTTTAAAACTGAATGTAACAACATATTTCAACCCTTGATACACTTTTTACTAAAACCCTCAATCTGGTCAACCTTCTAAAACTTGGGGGTAACTTGAAATAGGACTTTGAATTCAGATTTAAATTTTTTAAAGTGACCTTTTTGCTAAACCAGGCAGAATTAAAACCCCACATCAGACTGCTAAGCTCCAGACTTTGAGTTTCTGAAGCTTCCACCTAAATGTCATGGTTTGAGGCCATGTTTCCCTTTCATGATGTAATATGAAGTAAATCTGATAACTCTAAATTATAACCCTTAGAACTAACCTTCAGAATGGCAATGCCTGTTTAAAGCTTATTAAAAGCAAACTGCATAGTGACCATACCAGTGATACTAAATGACTCTATAAAATATGTCCAGTAGGTCATAAACAGAAATTTGAAAAAAAAAGACTCCATTATATTGATAAAAATGAAAGATAAAAGAGAAAGAGATTTGTGTCCTCCATTGTGTACATCATGTAAAATTATTTGAGAAAGCATTAATCATGTTCACCTCTTATGCTCAAACAGCTCAGCACTGCCCTTGAAAGAGGTTTACTGCTTTTTTGTGCTGTTTAAACACAGTACTTTCAGTATCACTCAGACATTGCTTCCTAGCTCTAAGGCAATTTCTACAGTACTTAGGTTACTGAAACACAAATATGGGAAGATTCAATATCTTTTCTGTGAAATTAAGCTTCTTTTTAATAGGTCAAATTTTATACAGAATTCATCAATATAATACTAAAAGCATTGTAAAATTTTCACTGAGTTCAAATCAGAAAAATTTTAGTCTTTGGAGTCAGGGGCCCAGACTCCTATAATGCTGAGCACACAGCCATAGTTTAACAAACACATAATACATGTTTCTTCCCACCCAGCACAAGCAAGATCATTTCAAAATTAAATGTCTGAGGTATATTTAACCCCCTACATAAGCTCATTCTAAAAAGTATTTCCCTTTCTGTGACAGAATGATAGTGCTGCATTAAAGAAATTAAATTTAAATTCAATTTAAAAACTTTTTAAAGCATATGCTCAGTAGAATTAAGAGTACAAGGTATTTTAGGCTGCCCTTGAAGAGTGTATATAAAATACAGCTGAATGCTTCAGCCTAATTTGAGCTGTGGTCAATCATGATGAAACAGAAATGGATAGTGTGTCTCATCTTAGTCCGTTTGGGATAGGTTTATATCTGTTATTGGCACAGAGCCAATCAGGGCACACAATTCTTGTTCTGACTAAAGATATTCTTGGAAAATACTATTGGAAATGAATATGAAATAGTAATTCTCAGCAATGTGACAATAACACTAGAATAAGGAAGGTAAATGTAGGTGAGCAAGGTGAAGTAGACGACTATGCATTCTGAAGGATGGATTCAGGCTGCAAATTGCAACTGGGCTTTACAACCCTGGTACTCTTAGCATGCTCCTGAGGATCATCCTAGCGAGACCGTACCAATCTAACAGCTTCATGCCCACAGCACAGGCCACTGAGATCCCCTGCATGCATGACATGCCTGCTAACAGCCTTCAGCTTCTACACTGATGTCACTGCACCAGCACGTAAAGCCAATCAAATTAGTAAACTCCGAAGTATGTGCAAGAGCACAAGCTTCTATGGTAGCCTCAGAAAGTGTCCAGAAAAATTTCCACTGCCAGTGACAAGACCATGATGATATCACCACAGGAAATTCAGCTCTAAACAGGTGGCTCAGAGCTGTATCAATCTGCCTATAGTAACATGAGAACACAATTACACTGCTGGAGGTAAATATTCATTTTTGCTTTCTCAAAGCTATTCTGTGTGTACATTGTTAACACCAGAAACTGCACTGCCCTCCAGAGACTCAGCAACAGGTCATGACTTCAGGTATGAATAGTGATGGAAACGTGTATCTGAAAGTCAGTTGCTCACATCCAAGCCCTGAACTTTGTCCCAGAGAAAATAGCTTTTACATTAAGGCAAATGACCATGGTAAAATTGTGTCAACCTGTAGAAGGCAAGTTCAGCATTGTCAAGTCTATGATATAAAAATCCACTACTGTGCCAGCTCTTATGTGGCTTGGCTGAGGACATGCAGATTGTCAGTGTTGTTTTTCAAATGCACAGCTACCTATATCAGGTCTTTGCATGTAATAGCTATTTAGTGTTTCTTAGAAGAGGACATGCTCCCTTTTATTTCCTGTAGACAACCTTTGTATGAACAGCTTTGGCAGTGCTGTGTGAAGGTATCTGCATGTGATCAGAAATCTGATGCCTTCTGTCCAAATCAGCTCCTTGACTGTGTTCTTGTCCGTTGACAGCCATGCCATCAGTGTTCTAACTGCTGCCTGTCTTAGGCTGCCAAGGTACCACTTATGCATTTAGCTCTTCATCAGGTTCAAGCTGGTACTTGCCTTCAGCTAAATGACCACCAAGAATGCTTTCAGGTCCTTTGCATGTTGAAATAAAAATGCTTCTTTAAATTAGAGGCTGGAACACAAATCTATGACCTCAACAAATGCCAAAGAAGGAAAAAGGTCTCCTTCAATTATCTCCGAAGATGTGTACTCAGGCTGCTGAATCTGCCCAGTTTCCATGAGCAGTAACAGGAAATGCATGGGTGGGTGAAGGAAAAATACTTTTCTTCTTCTTTCCTTTTTCTTGCAGATGCGCCATCCACGTTTTAAAGGCAAGTGTTTTACACTGTTTTTCCGCCTCTGAGATATAATAGACAGAAGAACTGAAAATATTTCTCTGAAGTCTTTTTCTGACTATTCTCATGGGTAACATAAGGTTTTCTTCCTACACTTAGCAGTTGTTTTTATTCATGTTAATAATACTATTTCAGTATTAAAAACTTCTTAATTGTGTGAAATTATTGTATTGGAAGCAGAAAAATGTATGAAAAATTAGAGGAAAGCTAGCAAAAGTAAAGCAAAATAACATTTGTTATGATAGTAGTCCCCAAAATACTGGAACATGTGTTCACAGCTTTTCTTTCAAAACTTTACTAAATAGTAAGATCAATGGAAAACTCTAATTTTCTTATTTCCCAAGCCTTGTTCTTCAAAGGCATATTTAAAGAAGTAGACTATCTTTTTTTTTTTTTTTATGTTTGAAAATTTTAGCATCAGCTTTGATATTTAGGTTCAACTTAAAAGATAACAGTTTCACTGAATTACTTCTTTTTAACAAGGTCATTTTGCAAACAGCGAACAACTACAAATCATTGACTGCATCAGTTACATCTTTTTCTTATATATCTGTATATGATCTTTGGATAAAGCTTCCTGAATATATGAAAGTCTTCTGTATCTCTAACGAGTTCTAACAAATGACAATACCACCATTGCACCACTGTACTTTTCTTAGCACCAGTGTTATCACACGGACCTACTTAGCCTTTATTCTGACAGAAAATAAAATATAATGTGGAAGTTGATCACTGAGCAGCTGCAAACGGAAAACAAATTACTAGCTCTGTTGCTGAATTGACTTATTTTTAAAGTAAACTCAGTTTTAACCTTAGGTATTTATTATTTCAACAGAAAAATGTTTAGATTTCATTTATCTCAAATGCCTGGAAACAAAATAATAGAATAGAATGGAATAGATCAGACTATTTTAGTTGGAAGAGACCTATAACAGTCATCTAGCCTAACTGCCTGACCAATTCAGGGCTCTCCAAAAGTTAAAGTTTGCTATTAAGGGCATTGCTCAAATGCTTCTAAAACACTGATCAGCTTGGGTCATTGACTGTCTCTCTAGAAAGCCTGTTAAAACTACTTTTAACACTCTCTTGGTAAAGAAATGCTTCCTTATGTCAAATCTGACCTTTCCTTGGTGCAGCTTTGAATCATCCCCACATGCCTCCTTGCTAGATACCAGGGAGGAGATCAGCATATCACTCTCCACTTCCCCTCCTCAGGACGCTGTAGACAGCACTCATGATACCTGGCATTTTCTCATCTCCAGTCATCTTTCTGTGTTTGGCTTCTTACATCAGTGGCATTTAGCATTTTAGTCACAACATTTTTTTTTTTTTAATTTTATTTTTGTTTCATAGATTACTTAATACTTTTCCAGAATTGTGGAAAATGTAGATTTTTCTCTTTGCTTCTGCTCCAAATACTGAAGCAAAATTGGGATAGTTTACTCAGTTCCTCCAGTCATTTAGCATAATTCCATGAGGACTGGGGCCACTATTTGTAGGCAATTAAAACACTGCAAACTGCCAAAGTAACTCAGTCGGTCTTGGTGATTGATTCCATAGCTTACCATCTCAAAAATATTAAAAGATGCTCCTAAGTAAAATCAAGTATCTCCCCAGTGCACATGTATACATACTTGAAATATACTTCAAAGTGTCTTTGTGCTGGTGCAAAGTTATCTTTCTGAGTTGGAAGCCTTCAATTCTAGAAAACAAGGAATGTTCATTTGAATATTTGGGTAGTCTAATAATCCAATAGATAAAATCTGACATGTGCATATTAGGTAAAATAAACCAGTGGTGTGGTCTAGAAGGAAGATAAAAGTATGCATTTAAAATAATAATACAAAAGAAAATTAAGAAGTGAAAAAACAGAAAAGAGTCTCATAATTCATAAAGATTAGATACCTGGAACTGTAAAAAATTGTAAGAGAAGAATAGAAAAAGGAGAAATAACTTGGCAGACAATTACAAAATACCAGGGTTTTGTGTGCATAGATTTACATAATCCTAAAAAATAGGAATGTCTTTTACAGGATAAAGCAGTATAAGTGGTGAAAAATAGCCAAAAGAAGTTGTCTATGAAGTGTTTTCTTCTAATAAGTATTGTGGCTTTGGGAAAACAATAAAATATTTTCATAGTATAATAAATGCTTTAAAAATACAGCACTTCCCATTTGAACAAGAAGCAGTACAGTATTGAACAGAAATTCCTTAATTATATTAGTTGATTTCCTAAATTTTAAAATCTATATGAGATTCTTCTGTCATTTCTGTTGAATTTCCATAGGAGAACAGTGCGATAAATTTTGAGATCTATTAATTGGCTATTCTTTGCTAGGAGTTCAGATAAACAATTGACATGAGCTAAGTATTCAAACACCTGTCAGAATGACTCAAAAGCAATAATAAAATTGTTAGTACAAAATGGTATTAATAATAAAACAGCCACAGTTTATCATACTTCTCTAGAAAACTGATGTTGACAAACCAGCTTGGTTCCTCATTTATAAGTATACTGGTCTAATAACAGTGTTTTCAATAACAGTAGTTATTTTTTAAGATATCCCATATTTTTATAGTAGGCTTCTATGAACCTGAAAATGTTATAAGAATATAACATTAATAGAACTGTTCATTGCTGAAATTATTTCAAAGCTTTTTTGCATATATGAGTTATTAAAAATGAGTCTCAGCCAAAAGCAGATAAGCAGCATAGACATTAGCTAGGTTAAAACTTGATTAATTAATATGCTTCAATATGCAACTTCAAATGGAAATATTAGAGAGTGAATATCCTACTGGGTTCTGTAAGGCTGAGTTCTTGACTGTATTCTATGCAACCCTTTGATCAGTTCCAGAAGAAAACAAAAAAAAATTTACTAATGTTTGTGGACAACACAAACATTGTAAAAATGGAAAAATCTTGAAAGGGATTAGAAATGTGTAATGGGTAATCCGCTGATTATGAACTCCTATTTCAAAAGAAACAATGTATTCTTCTGCTGTATAAATATAATAAAATCTTATATTGGATCAGAAAGATCATACTTCCTTTGTTCTTGGTAGCAATGCAAATGAATTGCCCAGTGATGCAATTTGTTCTGGTGCCCACAGCTCCCAAACAGTGTTGATAAATTGAAGTATACATAAAAGGTATGTGGAATGACTTAAGTATTGTGAAATAACCCTAATAGTAATTCTCTAAAGGACCTCAAAGCTGTATAGCTTGAGAAAAAGAGGACCAAGAGACGTATTAGTAGCTGCATTAAAAGTAGGAAATTGATAAAAGAGGGCTATTTAGTCATATTGACAAATGGATCTAACCAATAGCTACAGGCAGAAAAAAAAAAGTAATCTAGGCATATAAAAAACCACACTACATAATACTAACAGGGAGGGCAATCAGTTCAAACATCAAGGAACCAATAATATAGGAAGTTCTTCTTAACTGGATGTTTTTCAGTTGAAAACATTTTTTTAAAAATATTTTTGCTCTTCCTCATATAAACAAATTCAGGGAAAGTCTATAGAACATCAGTTAGAGGACACTGATTGATCCCAGCATTTCTTTGGTAGCTTAAGACAAATATGCAACAAAAAAAGTACTATGCAGGATAACTCCCTATGCCTTCAGCAGTTACATGGAACTTCAGCAGTTGTTTCCCAAGAAATACAAAATTTAAATTAGCTGCGTAGCATCATTGAACATTTAACTTTTGAGGACTTATTCTTTATCAAGTAGGGTTAGGAGAATATCTTGGACTCCTACCATTCAGGCAAGCCAAGCGTAGTTCTGCTATGATAGTGCACAAAGCCAATTTTTCTAATAGTGCAGAAAATTTGCTAGAACTAGACCTAGACCTAGGACAGAACAGTATCAGTAGATGGTGTTGACTTCTTTTCATTGTCCACTGAAGCAGTCAAATTATTTTCAGCCTCAGTGGAATGAATGAGGAATATGAGAGGAAAAGCCTATGCTGAAAATGGATTTCCACAAAGGGTTTATTTTCCTGTCTATGGTGCTCAGTGTCTCACTGTTTGGGCTCATGTCTTTTACAATTGCCCCAGTATTCCTAGACCTCAGGTACTCCATAATTCACAAGGATCACTAGAGAAATGAAAAAGTTGTACTCAGTTTCTGTAATTTTCTTCAACATGTTAAAAACAAAAGGAAGTTCTGCATTTTTCTATTTAACAGGTAGTAATATTCTTCAAATCAGCTTAAACTGTTCAATCATTGACTGCAAAGAAATGAATACTAGGAGCCAGCTTATGGTTCAGTTAGCAGAATTCTGTGCTAAGAAATGGCATCTCTCATGGAAATATGTCTGAACATTGCTCTGAAAATATAATTTGTTATTTTCTTTTTTATGAAGGTGACATAAAATTGCCAAAAATATTACTGAATAATTGAAGATGGTCAACATCATGCCTTGCCTTAAACCAACTTCATCAACATGAAGAGAATGTGCACATATGAAACACTGCACAAGTATTCTTTTAAAAGTACAGAAGCAGCTAATTGCTGATGTACAGTAGTCTGATCTTCAAATCTAATCTCTTTCCTTATGATTCCTTTCAGTGTATAAATGGATAGTGGTTATACTTCCAGAGCTGAAAATACAAACTTTTCTTTTTTTTGTTTAATCTATGACACCAAAATGATAACTTAGGATTCAATACACCTTTAGAAAGTGTCATAACACCTATTAAAACACTTACTGCCCAGACTGAACAGTTTCTACCGAAAAAAGGTCAAGCAAATGTGTTCCTTTGTGTGGAAAATGTTTCATCATGCCCTCTGGGACCATTCTATTCTTTCAAAACCTTATGTTTAGTATAGTTATGGTCCCAGACTGGCAAAATGGAAGTTTTTCCAACTGGGCCTTTACAGAAAGTATATTATGGTTAACAGGCAATATAAAAACCTATTGAAACAAAGACTTTTGTTTAGGGAATTTTCAGTAACACTATATGTTTTGTGTAAGTAAAACAAAGGGACATTTATATAGCTAAATAAAAAAAAATAAACGTGTGTGTTTGTGCATATTACAATAACTCAAAAGGCCCAATTCAGCAAAACCCTTAATAATATACTTCAGTCAAAATTGAGGACAATGACACTAACAAGATACTTACAGATTTTCACAGACTTTGACGAGTCATGACGAAAGAGATTGTCAGCCTTCCTTCTGACAATTCCTTCTATTCATTTTAAGTAGTCTCAATGTTCCACCTAACAAGGTGCCTTTGGGTTGATCTTCTACTTTATATATAAAACAATTATTTAAATCCCCTAAAATATGGGAGTCCAGCAAGTCAATGTTGCTATATTATGTTACACATAGATGAAGTGACTTTCTGAAGCAAATAATTGTCCTCTTATGCACCCAACCTAATTTTTAAAGCCCGTGAGTAATAATGTGGCACGGAGCTGGCTGCAATCCACTGAATCTTAAAATCATTCAGGTTGGAAAAGACCTTTCACTTCATCAAATCCAATTGCTAAGCTAACCTAACCCTGCCAATTCCACTGCTAAGCCATGTCCTTAAGCATGGCATCTACCCATCTTAAACACCTGTAGGATGGTGACTCAACCAGTTCACCGGGCAGCATATTCCAGTGCTCAACTGTAGAATTTTTTCCTGTAAGCCTTGTTAGGTCTGTAGTGTTGCATGGTTGTTGTAGCCCAAGTGCATGACCCAATGCTTTGCCTTATTGAACCTCAACTTGTCATTGAAGAAGATCAAGTTAGCCAAGCAGGACTTGCTTTTCATAAATCCATGTTAACTGGGCCTGATCACCCGGTTGTCCTGTATGTGCCAAGTGATGGTATTCAGTATGATCTGCTCCATAATCTTCCCTGGCACCAAGGTCAGAGAGGCCTGTAGGTCCCCAGATCTTCCTTCCAGCCCTTCTTGCAGATGTACATCTCATTTGCTAAGTTCAGGTCACCTGGGACCTCCCCAGTTAGCCAGGACTGCTGACAAATGATGGAAAGTGGCTTAATGCACACCCTTGCCAGCTCCTTGAGTACGCTTCTGTGGATCTCATCAGTAGGAATTAAGAAGTTTTATATCAAGAAGCTGTGAATAAATAAACTAAGATAATTTGTTGACAAATCAGAGTCTTTTTCTGCATGTTGTCAAATGCTATGCAATATCTGATACTGTCTGATATAAAATATGGCATTGCCATCGACAGCTCTGACAGACACCCTTTACTGGTATTTAAATGAATTATTATTTCTCATTTATTGTAGTAATACTGACTTGTATTTGGGACTTATTACCTCATATAGTACTTGATTTGAAGCAGCTTTGAAAATTATACTGTATCGGCTGTCAGGGTTCTCCAGAGAAAAGTGTTGCTATCCTGCTACCTCGTTTCTTTTTTTTCTGCTCTCTCTGAAACAGTCGTACTGGGGGAATATCATATTAAGATCACTCTTATGCCTCATGCATTGTCCTGTTCAAGAAAGTTTCCTGCAGATGTAAGCCCCATGTGATGTAGCTGCTGTGGAGATATTCTAGTCTGCAAGTAAATGAAGCTTGTTTTCCATTGTATCTAGGCACTGAGAATACGCCACTTGATAATATCAAAAATATCAGGAAATTCAGAGCAATTATTCAAACCTCAGAAGTTAGATGTGCATGCTAACATGTCAAAGAACTGAGGATCAGGAACAGGAGGGGTTGCTGTTCTTAACTTCAAAATGACACCTCAGATTTAAAAAAAAGATATTCAAACACATTTTGTGTTTCCTTTTAACGCATGTTTGTACTGATAGCAACTTTTTGTCCTCCTCTTCCATTTTACTCTCATTCAATTGTGGTTCTAAATATAGGATGCTATAGTCATAGATTACTTCAGGAAGTCATAATTATCTTTTTTATATTTACAGTAATTAAACCATTTGCATTGGGAGAATGATTTTTGCTTCCTGCAAATACTTACTACAGAATTCCTGGCAGCAGGTTTGTGTGCAGCCAGGGTTCATCACCCACTGGCCTTCAGTGGTTTGGGTTCTTAATCTGAGACTGCATAAAATCGTAGAAAAGCTGATTGAAAGAAACCTCTTCAGATCTTCAAACCCAGCCTTCCCACCCAAAGTAGGATTACTGCCAGCAAGAACAGGTCACTCCTGTTTTATCTAGCTGAGCATCAAAAACTTCCAAAGATAAAAGATCCACAACTTCCTTCATCAACTTGCATTTGACCCTCTTGTTAAAAATTGGCGTTATTCTTAATGCCAAAACTGAACCTCCCAAGCCAAAATTCATATTCTGTACTTCATTTTCCAACCTAAAATTACACTTTAAGGAGGACAAGTAAGTAACAGTGAATGTGTAAATTATATGGAGAATAGATCAAACAGTGCTAGCAAGGCCTGAAAATTGATCCTTTACAGGAAGATTCAGAAAAAGAGAAAATAAGCTATTAGACAAGGTAAAATGATAAGAGAAGTGAGGAAAAAACCCCAAAAGACCCACAAAAATCAAATAAAAAAAATCATGTAAAAGAGAAAATATTGATGAGAAGGCAAAAGGTCAGAAAGGCAAATAGAATTAAAACAAATTTAAAAGATGTATTAAACATTCAAAACAAAAAATACCAATATGAAAAAAGCAAACAAGATGAACACTGTTCAATTTGATAACTAACCTAAGTATGTAGTCTTTGGTTTTACACCAAAGATGAAGCTTTTCCCAAGCAATTGAAAACACAACAGAATAAAGTATCAGACATCTGACCCAGTAAGTATAGAATAAATATTATTCAAATTATTTTAAAGAAGAAAAAGGGCACATTCTTCTGTAGTCCACAAGTGGTAAGAGAAAAAATTCAGTGGAAAATCATTAAATCTGCAGTTGGATCAGCATATGATTTTAAATGACTTACAAAATTTTCTGAATCTCATTTTTCTCAACTGTAGCATAGTCACCCTTGATGAAATGTCTTACAAATGCAGAAAAAAACAACTGTTCGCATAGATGCTATATGCTATTTATACATACCCTCAGAAATTTGAAATGGGCACCAGAAAAAAGGAAATGGGAGAGAGGGAGACAGAAAGAAAGAAATCCTTCTCACAGTGAAGAAAAAAATCAGAACAGATTGATTTGTGAGACTAAAAGCTAAAGCAGAACATCAACACAGACTGCTATGGCATTTACAACAGGGCATAATAGAATCCATGTTATTTTTCAATTGTAGTCCTCAGACAATGAACTCAGAAAGAAGTAAGTGCATTGTAGAATGGAGGTTATTGAAAAGCCAAGAACAAAGACATTTGCAGTGACTGAAATGGCTCACAGAAGCAGCAAATACCCAGGAGATCTCCTAGATACATTTTGAGCTAATAAAAGCCAATTCACTTCCATTTTGGAGATTTTGTTTGTAATACTTTTAGTTTACAATACATTTTAAGGGACTGCTCTGATCTGGGAGATGCCTTGCTATTTAATTGATTATATTTAGGTACTCTGTCACTCCAAAGTAAGATATGTGTTGCAGTTTCTGGAAAGAAGTGTAACTCTAGTGACAGGACAAGGAGTAACGGGTTCAAACTTAAACAGGGGAGGTTTAGATTGGATATAAGGAAGAAATTCTTTCCTGTTAGGATGGTGAGGCACTGGAATGGGTTGCTCAAGGAAACTGTGGCAGTGTTCAAGGCCAGGTTGGAGAAAGCCTTGCATGGCATGGTTTAGTGTGGGGTGTTGGAACCCCACTATGGCAGGGGTGTTGGAACTAGATGATCTTATGGTCCTTTCCAACCCTAACTATTCTATGATTCTAAGTGGGGAAGGAGAGAGCATCTGCTCCATTAAGGGTACCTGGTCAAAGACCTTTTCAATGTAAAAGGAGACAATAAATAGTGGGAAGCAACAAGAACAGCAATAGCAAAAAGAAGGAAGAAACCTGGCCAAAAAATTATAACTGAGGAAGCAATAAGAATCAAACCTGGTCAGTCATGCTAATTTACATAAGGATACATGTAATGTGAGAATATTGGTTTCAGTAAAATTATCTGCTCAAGAAACTTGTCAAAATGGGTCAGAAAGGAAAAGGGGAAGGCAATGGACAAAATAGACACACAAATCTGGCAGACAAACATAGCTGGCACAATGAATAGAAACAAATCTCAGTGCTCACACTAATTGATGGTCTATCAAGAAACTGTAGGCAAGCACATACCTTATAACCGATAAGGATACAGATGTGGAGGGTCTTAAATATCAAGGTAGGGGCACAGTGAAACTCTGTGAACAGATGAAGAAATATGAAGGGGGAAGGATCAGGTAGGTATAATGGGTGAAGAGACAGAAAGCGATATGAAAAAGGCCAGGCATATGTAAATAGGGCCAGTCAGTACCCTTGGCTGACTGTGCCCTGCACCTAGCAGTCTATGCTACCTTCATATTGAATACTTTCTTGTCTATCTCTCTGTGTAATCTCACCCTCTATCCTGCCTGCTACTGGGAAGACTGGTGTGACTGCATAGTGGTGCAGCAACTGGAGTCAGAGCAGGAGTGTAGACTCCCCTAGCCTTTGGTGTCAGACACAGGAGTGCGGATCTGTGTATCCAGCCATGCTCACGTTATCTGTGTGTGCGTGTGCCTGGGACATGTGCTCAGCTTTACTACTGGCTGGATCTGAAGTAGCAGGTCATCCACCACCATGGGATGGAGACCACAGGTCCCCACATGCCATGGGCTGGGGTCCAGCAGCTGGGCAGGACAGGTCTCCAGGCTTATTGTTGCTGAAAGCAGTGGACACTCTTAACATACATTGCACTTTGTGCGATTGTTTCCATCTACCTATATTTTGTTTTAGCAGAATTAAATTCATCACCTTTTGCATTCTTCAGTTTTATTTTCAGAAATACATTTTTATTATAAAAAACTTATTTTGCTATGGCTTTGTGCAAGGACCAGTGAAAGGTCATGAATGGAAACTGGTCAGGGTGAGGCAATGTCAGCGATATCACACCTGTATGTACTGTAGTCACTCAGTGTTAAGAAGAAAATTGTTATCCTGACTATGATTAAAGGCATGAATAATACTTGCATATTGGGACAAAAAAACCCAAACAACCAAACTTACTGTGTGTATGGCATAGCTAGAGTGAATTTGTTAAAAATTGTGAAAAGTAGTTGGATAACAGCTGAATGTAAATACAAACAGTAAATACCCACAGTAGTTCATAACATTGAGGATGTTTTAGATTTGTAAGGCTGAGGCACCAGAGGAGGCACACACAAGCTGAGGACAAAATATCTTCCAGACTTGATATTTGCCCAGTGTACAGCTTTTGATTCTGTAGTCAGAGGGATGGGATGAAGGAGGGGTGAGCTTTCATTGACCTAACTGGGGTTAATATTTTTGTTCTGTGCTTTTGCTTCTACATTGTTTGGTAGTAGTAGTATAATTGTAGTGGAGACATTGCATGTTAGCACTCATGACTGATAAATTTCATTATCTTTTGTATGACCAAAGAGTCAATTTTCATCTACTTTCTGAAAATAAATAATTTTGAAAACCTGAAGAGAGTAGGTGCCTTTGTTTAGCTACTTGAATAGTAATTAAATATCTTGTGAAGTGCAACTGATAAAATTAAGGAATCCTGTTGTCTGGGAGTAAAGGCAAGTAGAGCAGTAAAGAATTAGAGGCACGGTTCAAAAGTTTATTTTGGCTGAAAGAAGGGGGTACATTGCTCTGTTCAGGCAAAGTTGCCCAGCATATAGACTCGAGGTACAAACTCTACTGGTGTTTGTACATTCAAGGCCCAGACTTAAACATCTAACCCTGCAAGCAGAATTGAGGATAGAGACTTCTGTGTTCAGCTTAACATGAAGTGTAAATATTATATTTTGAAGCGTCTCTTTTTAGAAGATTAGTATCTGCAACCTCCTGAAAGTAGGACTAAGTGCACGGTTGCACTAGAAAGTTAGAAAACATGGGGCACGAAGGGTTAAGATAACAACAGATCTGACCGGATTGGGAGTCACTCGTCACAATGCTGATTTATTGGCTCTCAAGGTTTTTCCTCTTAATCTCAGGGTTGTGAGATCAGCCCCACATTGGGCACCAAAAAGAACTGTCGTGGTTTAAACCTAGCCAAGCAGCTTGTTCACTCACTCAACCCCCCTTTCTTGCCCTCCCCTCCTTCCTCCCCGAGGGATGGGGAGGAGAATTGAAGGAATGCAACTCCCACAGGTTGAGATAACAACAATCCAGTCACTAAGGTATAACACAAATCACTATTGCTATATAATAATAA
>NDXB01020043.1:323-24502 GCA_002631895.1 Agapornis roseicollis | reverse complement strand
GGGCAGGAAGGAGGGGTTGAGTGGGTGAACGTGCTGCCTGGCTGGGTTCAAACTACAACAATTCCTAAAAAATCTTTTATACACCATCTTTCATCTGTATGTACCTCAGAGTATGTTTTTTCCATATTGAGACTAGTTTTTACCCAAAAGTTTCAGGAAGGGCTCATGATTTGGAATGCTCCCATGCTAAGTACCCTACCTTGACATACTTGGAGGAGCTGAAAAATATTTAATCTGCCTAAACGTCACCATCCATCACTTTCAAATTTGAATGACTGCAAGACTCCTGTTCAACCGCTACTTTGCTCCATTAACTTGAGAACCAGACAACTCCTACCTAAGCTTTCATTTCTGCTGTGCTCGCAGTCATGCAGTGTCAAAGGACACTAAGATAGTCATGTAACTGTGGAAGATTCCTTTTATCTTTGTACTTTCTACACCTACAATCTGAAGGCAGTTAAATGATACGCCTCAGGGCATGTCTACGCAATGCAGTGCAATGAAGAGATTTTCAGTTACCACCCATTCATCCCATAGCAGAAGTTGACATGACTCCAGGAGTGATTACAAAAAATTAAACTATGTACAGCTGCCAGAGCTGAGATGTCTGTTACAATGCTTCAGATCTTTCAGTGCCTTCAAAGTATCAGAGATTATGGGAAAAGTTAAAGTATTTTTATGCATGGACAAACATTCAAAAGGCACCCTTCCATAGTTCCTAATCAGACTGCCTAAAAGACCAACAGATACCTGGTAGAACTTGAAAGTGTTCCACATTAAAGTATCAGGTGATTGGGACAGTTTAAAATTAGGCTGAAGAATCTTGGTTTTCAGAGGCCATCAGGAACTCAACACTTGAATACCTTGAAATGGAGACAGAATACTTACTTTTGAGAATTTGAGCAAGTAAAAGTAGAAATCTGCTGCTGTCTGCAGTTACAGATGATATAACCAAACTGAACAGTTTGGGACATTTTCCATAGGACTGTGGGCCTCAGGTTTGGTTTTCCTCATGTACTCCAAGTAGAACTAGTGATTTAAAAGAAACTCTCCCAAACCAAGACAAAAATTCTATTTGGTCCGTATTTTAAAATTCCGGTGACTTTTCCACTTCATGAAGAACCAGACTTCTGGCCAGAATATAGTTTGGCCAGATCCCTGTAAGTGAATTCAAAAAAGCCACTGGTAATGCCATGAAACAGCAGAGATAATGAGCCCCATCTCACTGGTAACTTGAAGGTTACAAACCTGAGGAAGTACATCTCTTAGTATGCTCTAACAAAGGAGGGAGTTATGAGACACAAGCAAATTATTCCACCACATGTGGAACTGTGTTAAAAAAACAACCAAACAAAAACAAATTAAAGAAACCTCACAACTTTATTAGATTTATATAGTCCAAGACTCTGTAATTGCATAATGACAGAATTTAAAACTACCATTTCTACTTCCATCACTTCCGCCTTATTCTCTGTAAGCACTATGACATTTAAGTGCGTATCTGCATATTATTTATCAACAGTATAATATTTTTCAATATTTAAAGCTCCTTCAACCTGTTTTCTTTTGTATAATTTTGGTATTTTCAGCAGGTTTCTGGGACCTTTGAATCCAGACTAAAATAACATACTCCAAATAAGCAGAAATGCTTAGATGACTATAGTTTCCATAGCTGACTTGGCATTCTCCACCCCAAATCAGGCCATCCCTTCTGTTTATGATACCGAATTCTGCTGATTGTACACGGTGAACATTCAGTCTTTGAAAATTTCTTCTGTCACCTTCCTTTAGGTGTAGCCTGTATTTTGGTAACAAGAGTACAACTTTATATTTGCCTTAAGTGAATGTGCATGCATATTGCAAGCACTCCAGATCTCTATATCACTGTTCTATAGTCTTTCTTATCTTATATTGTCATAAATCTGTGTCACTGCACACCCCATCAGTCATGATTTTATGGTTTCTAACATATCTTTGCTTGGAATGTTAAACAGCATCCACCCAAGAGCTCAGAATAAACTGCACACCCAATCTGTAATAATCCCTTGTTTATAATTACTCTGTGGGGTTTAGGAAATAACAGAGTTGGAAAAGGAACTCCTCAAGAATTGAAACTTGTTCTCACGAAAAAATATTACACAGTGCATAGAATGTGGCTTTGCTAGAGGGCTGTATTTTCTTAAAACCCTACTGACTGCCAGGTAGGGAGCATGTGGAAGTGTTTATACTTAAAATGTTTATCCAAGCATTCACAATGTGTGAATGATCACACAAAGAGGTATTAGATGTCACACCTACAGAAGCAGAGTATCTCTTTGAAAACATCCTCATACATCTCTTCTACAGGTTAATGCTTCAGTAACTCTTTAGTTAAAGGACCACAGCACAGTTTGATTTGGCCATCATCTGCAGCTGAGATCATCCAGGAATTATTGGAGACTGGCAGTAATGGATGCACCTGCCTAATGCTCTTACCCTTGTTTGATTTTAGGCAGCCTCCTCAGTGTCTGGTGGACTCTGGAGGTAGCAGAGGTGATGAAATTGAGCAGGAATAGCACCAAACTATCTATTAGAAGAGAGAAATTATTGTCTTTCCTCCATAACTGTCTGTAGTTTTGATGCCAGGGTGTTTGACCCCATGGATTTTGCTCTGGTCTATTAAAGAGAGAAAGTTATTTGTGAAATTCAGCCCCAGAGTTTGGAGGGAAAGGAAGAGGGGACTGTGCCTAAAGATACACACAAGTACTGAAACAAGAATGATTGCCAGACATTAAGGAGGTTTATTTTCAGTTTCATAGCATGCCAGGGCTGGAGTCTGAAAAATGTCAAGAAAGTTCAAAACCACTTGAGACCTTGGCTAGGCTTGCTGAGATCGATAGGGCAAAACACAGTCCTGCCAGAAGACGTTTTTAAATGCTTCATTACACTGAGCCTGAAAGGCAAAAGATTGGACCCGATCTTATCCAATCTCAAGAAAATAATCAAAGGGCAAGGGTCATGATTGACAGTTGTTTGACTTAACCTTGGAAAACTTGGAAACCATGGAACCCAAGGTTCTCATGTCTATGCAAACCTAATACCAACATTAAAATCTTGAGGGATAACCAAAACAATAACTATTTTCTCATTTTACACATTTTGTCTGCAGATATCAAAGCAAAGTTGAAAACTTTGCATAAAAGTCAAGATGAAGTGGCTTGTGATGAAGTGCTAATTCAGTGGGTCTGCTAACAGCAATGAGTACCATACTTCACCCAGCTAAATGCTGGGCCGGGTTGTCATGGTGCATATCAAAGCTTACTCTTTTAAACACCAGGTGTGGTGAAGATGGAGTTTGGACTTGAGGAAGAAACTGCCATGGTGTTTGCTCAGCAAGTGACTTCCACACAGATCAAAATCAGACCAGGTACCAGAAACGAAACCAAAGAGCAATTCCAGCACAAACAGAAAATTTCTATGACATTCCTGGGTGATCCCCTGGTTGCGTAAGTCCCATAGGGGACTGTGTAATAGGTAAAACAATCTCAACATGGAGAATCTACTCCTGTGAGAAGACAGGTGGTGTGAGACATAGGGGTCCTGCCCTCCGTGGCTTCCGCCCATGTGCCAGTCTCTTCCCTGCCAGCAGAGGCACCACACCATCAGCCCCCCTGACTGGGTGCAGCCTGGGCACCTCATGCAGTGCCCAAGCAAGTGCTGACCAACTCAGAGCAGTTCCTGGCCCCCCAGGCTGAGGTGTGGGCCCATGTGTGTGGATCACAGTGAGGCCCAGACACAGCCTGGGATGGCAGGGGCTAGCAGTGCAAGCCAGGACGTCAGCCTCGAGGGCCTACAGCCAGGCAGGGCAGGGCTGTGTCATGGGCCAAAGAGCAGCCCCAAGCTGGGCTGCTTTTTAGTTCAGGTTTTAACTACCAAACCTTAACTCCCTACTTACCACCAGTTTCTGCTACCAGCATCTCTAGTATTTGTCTCAGCCTGCTGACAGGTGCTGGGGAGTGTCCTTAGCAAGGCCAGCCATCCCAGCTGTTCACCTTGGCAACTCCCAAAAGTGATCTACCATCATCCCACCGAAAGCACATTTGTATTTACAAAAGCCAGGAGAAGCTTGGCAGTGTTTCAGCTACTTGCCTTCCAGGGAGAAGCCTCACCCTTCACTGTATTTTCCAGTGCATAGTTTTCTCTTTCCTACATGGCTGACACAGTGCAATTTGACCACCTTTAAGACATAAGGGCTGCTCATCTGCTCATCTACCTGTAGCCTCCATCACAGCCACTGTTTCATTCTGGTGAAACTTTGGTGTTTTACAAATCAGGTGCGTGTTCTAGTCCCTGAGCTAACCAGGTAATTTCACTCACATTTTTCTTCTTTGAACTTGCTCATTTCCTGTGAAAAAATAAATGCACCTGAGCTAGAAAGACAAGCTGACTCATATGGAATGTGGAAGACCAAGGTACAAGAGCTTACCCTGCAGAACAGGCATTTGAGATAAAGGCTGGGTTTTCTTTCCACTCTGATCTCTGACAAGTCCTCTCATATCAAGGTTCCACCCTGGGAAATGGGAACTAATGAGCAGCTCTGAAACCTGACCCTGGGGAAAAATTTTCAGATATAAGGAGCAAGGCCATGTGGCTTTATGAAGTGAGTGCAGCTACAATACTATATTGCACCTGGTCCCTGGAACACAGCAATCCAGAAACCTGTTCCTAGCTGTGTGGATGCAAAGGGAGACAAGAGCAATGCTTTACAGTCTGTGGCTGCTTAAAAGATTTTTCTAAGTATATTGTATTATTGTCTTCATTTTATTCATCTTCTGGATTTACATGTTAACATGGGCAATAGAAGAACTGTGGGATAAAATGAAAGCTTTTTTCCATAGTAAAACCTTAACTGATTAGTATACTAAATTTTTTCTCTTTCCNTCACATTGAGCGAGATGCATGAGCTTATCAAGAGCAAAAATAAAATTGATCCAATTTAGACAGACACATATCCAGCTTGAAAAAGCACAAGATTCTCCCCCCCCCCCAAAAAAAAAAAAAAAAAAGCTTTTCTCACAGATTATCCTCTGCTATACTCTTTGTATAGCAGGCCTAGAATAAGGAGAACTTACCAGGACTTGGAGGTGTCACACGATCCATCTCTAAAAGGTTTATTCAAAAGTACAGGAAAGATTTAAAAGTTTGCCTTTCTTGGAAGCCCTGTACTTAGAACATTAACAGTGTGAAGGGAATTGCCCCTGCTTCTGTTTCCCAGCTTTACCCACACATTTTTGTGTCATTGCTAATCCTCCCATTTTGATCATAGTTTTAAGAAACTGTTTTCAGAAATCTAAACTTGTGAAGTGGATATTTTTGACTCACAGATGGTGTTTTGCTTAAAAACAAACAGGGAAGAAAAGCATTCTACCTTGAAAACCTGAAAGCATAGCCTGATATGACCTGGAGGATCAGAGCTGTTAGAGCAGTGAAGAAAAGGCAGAGGTATGAACTCTGGGACTCTCAAGCCATCATAAGGTTATTTCTGAAGCTTAACATGAATTTTCAACACAGTTTTAAGTCTTGCTCATGGCACAGATGCGCTATGTACTGCTATCCAGGTAAATCATATATTCTCATATGTTTGCAAGACGTAAGCCTTTTTTTCCTGTGTAGCTCAAAACTCAAGTGCTTTTTTATAAATAGAGTTCACTCCAAAGCAAACAGCAGAATGCTGATCAATGACACAAGTGATCTCCATTTCAGTTTAGTTCATTTCAGATGTAGAACTTGTAGAACAAAGTACAAATAGCAATGAATTTCACAAGTTTCATACTTTGCTAGGGTACAGGGTGGGTTTAGTTTGTGATCTGGGGACAGACTGTACAACAGGTTAAATTTCCTGTCTGTCTCTGCTTGTAGAAGCAGCAGGAGCTGCCAGACTGAGACTTTTTTTAGCTCAACTCGTCAGCTCTTAATAGGTTTTTCTGTCGACTGGAGAGGGAGGTATTTGTGATCTAGGTAATGGAAAGCAGCAGTACATAGTTCCAGGAATCATGGGAGGTATAGGATATAGATCAGACCATATTAATAGATGTTGACAAGCTTCTTAATTTTTAAGTCATTTATAATTGCACATCGAATCATAGAATCACAGAATAGTTAGGGTTAGAAAGGACCTTGAGATTATCTAGTTGCAACCCCACTGCCATGGGCAGGGACACCTAACACTAAACCATGCCACCCAAGGCTTTGTCCAACCTGGCCTTGAACACCGCCAGGGATGGAGCATTCACAACTTTCCTGGGCAACCCATTCCAGTGCCTCACCACCCTCATAGTAAAGAACTTCTTCCTTATATCCAACCTAACCTTCCTCTGTTTCAGTTTTAACCCATTACCTCTTGTCCTATCACTACAGTCCCTAATGAATAGTCCATCCCCAGCATCCATATAGGCCCCCTTCAGATACTGGAAGGCTGCCATGATATCTCCAGACAGCCTTCTCTTTTTCAGGCTGAACAGCCTCAACTTTCTCAGCCTATCTTCATGTGGGAGGTTCTCCAGTCCCCTGATCATCCTCGTGGCTCTCCTCTGGATTTGTTCCAACAGCTCCATGTCCTTTTTATGTTGAGGACACCAGAACTGCACACAATACTCCAGGTGAGGTCTGACGAGAGCAGAGGGGCAGGNGTGGCTCTCCTCTGGATTTGTTCCAACAGCTCCATGTCCTTTTTATGTTGAGGACACCAGAACTGCACACAATACTCCAGGTGAGGTCTGACGAGAGCAGAGTAGAGGGGCAGGATCACCTCCTTCGACCTGCTGGTCACACTCCTTTTGATGCAGCCCAGGATATGGTTGGCTTTAGTAATTTATAATTGTACATCTCTATATATTCATATAAAAAGAAAATTGTATTATGATTTCTTTGTGAAGCAACTGTAATAACAATGTTTAATAACTTAATTGCAGGAGCCATTGCATGTCTAGAGGGCTCTCTTGCTGTAAGAAGTGATCGTTCCTTAGGACTATATCTTGAGAGGAAGCAACCTTATCCATGAGGTATATATGATGGGAGAAGTCATCCTTCCTAAAACAACCAGGAATAGGTAAGAGGTTTGTAGGATTACTCAAGACATGAGTAATTGGACTGGAAGGTAAGGAACTGCACCAGTTCATTTGGGATCTATAGAAAAAAATCAACCAGGCACACAACAGCTGTTTAAAATTTTTTCAAGTAAAGGCTTGCTATTATTAGAGTGCTGAGGACTGGAGGGACAATGTAGGTTTCATCAGCCTCAAAGAAATGTGCAATGGTGAGCTGAAAACTCATTCACACTTAAGCATTCATTAAGCCAGGCCTGAAATTTCTAATTTTAGACACAGCTGCATCTGTAATTTGAGTTATGTTATAGAGAATGAGCCACATGTCTTGTTTGTTTACACTAGAATGAACCAGGACTAGCACCACCAACTTTTACAGTAGCATATTGGAACTGAGACGGAGCAGAATCAGACCTTTACAGTAGTCTAAATCTTTTATCTCTATAGGTAACTTGGTTTCACAAACCCATTGATGGAAATAAAAAAGCATCACTCCCTCTGAAAGAAACTACTGTTAGAGAATGGTCTTTGTATGCCACAAGTTTGTTGTATATTGTAGGTCCAAACCAATAAATGTAAACTATATCAAGATGCAGATATGAAATTATTGAGCTCCTGTGAGACAAAAGCAACTGATTAGATTATCGCTGAATGACAAAACCCTAGAAAGAAGGCTGTTAAAGAGATAAATATAAACAGTTTCCTCCTGCCAGAGATCTGCTCCTGGAATACATATTTAAACTGTCTTTTATGTCTCATCTGTTATTAATAGACAGACTTGGAAAAATTTCTGGGCTTTTATGAACTGATTTACTAATCTGTGATTGCAAGTGTAGCACCCCAAAATTAAGAAGAAAGCAGTTTTACCTGTGACAGTCTTTTCTTTATTCAAAATCGATTGGGATGCCAGTAAAAACTCTTTATTGCATTGATCAGGAGAAATGTTATGTTTGTTACCTTGTTATGCTGGAAATGAAATACACTGTGGTGTATTTCAACTAAAAGATAATAAGGCCTTAATAGTTATGATTTTAGTTTACAGTACTCATATAGTACACATTTGTAAGCACCTGGTAAGTTTATGAATGTTACTTCGAAAATGCACTTAAGTCACAGTGTAAGACTACTATTTGCAGGCAGGAATTTTGGTAATAGGCAATTGACAGCTGAGAATACTGTCAGAAAAACTGCTATCTTTTTATTTCTGTTAGCTCTGTAGTGTCCAAAACATAAGAAAGAGGATGAAATGTTAATCTGTCACCTGCACTTCAACAAGAACGCTACATTTCATTTTCAAAATCATTACAGCTATCAAAGCAGGAAAAAGACAACTTGAATTTCAAATAGAAACTTGAGTTTGGAGAGCCAGCAGTTAGGAAAACAGCCACAGCTTGTACTCAGTAGAACACAAGTACGCTTTACTCAACAAAGAAACATCCATTTATTTTCTAGCAACAGAGATTTTTTTTGTGTAATTCCTCCTCATCTTATCAAAGCATGTTACTCAACATAGTAAACGTAGGATTAGTTGCACTGCTGCGTAATCTAAATTCATCTGATTATAGATTTATGAGTGCTGATTGTTTGTTTCGTAACTCTTTAGTGAGGGTTTACAACAGTGACTTGAATAGCTCAAACAAGAGTCCAGCATAGACAGATTTGTAAAGGAATGAGAGATCTGGCCGTGCCTTCTCACACAAAGGCAGAGTGGAGCCCAGAGGGCACTAGGGGTTCCGGAAATAATGACAGAGGTATTGAACGCTGCAAAAGCTGGCTCTGTCATTTGTCAGGGCAGAGGAAGAGCTGAATTATTACCTGAATAGAAACAACAGAGGGATCCCTTTACTCACACAAATGGTATCAATTTAACTAAAATTGATGCAAAAAGCCAATGCAGTTAAATCTTTGCAAACCACAATGAGATACATTCATTGTCTGAAAATCACATAAAATGTTTAGTTTTTACGTACAAATTTACTGAACCTGATATATTGCAGATTAAGAGAATCTGCATGGAATTCTGGCATTTAAGAACAGCTGTTTGGTTAATTCTGTTAAAATTTCTTCTAGATAGAGCCTCAGACAGAATAGGCCCTGGGATATATATGTGGTGCAAGTGCACCCCAACAAGACATCAGCATTTCATATCATCCAGTGGCCTCTCTGCTTTGTACTATGTAGCAGTGTAGCAGTCTCCCATAGCATCACTATAAGGCTCAACTAGCCTCAAACCTATGACTTAGGAAAAAGAGGGTTTGTATAATTTTCCCCATTCTTCAAGGTTGTCAAAATCCTTAGCTTTCGCTGATTACAATACTGCAGACTAAGCGTTATCAATATGGTGAAGTGCAATTGTTATTCATCAGAGAACACTTGGATTCAAGAAATTGGAGTAAGCAGATTTAGATACTTGATGACAATTGTATATGCTGGAAAAAAGCAAAAGCTGCACTTAGACAGCACTCACTAGAATGGATAAACTGCTGAGTTTTCTTCTTTTACTCTTTGACTTATCTTGCTCAGGACAATTTTTTTTGGTTGTATCTTCATTTTGCAGTCCCTTTGCATAAGCATCTGGCTGATCCTGTCTCCTGGGAAACATAACTTCATTCTGTGAAAATGAAGAGTCCCTTTCTGACCACCAGCCAGAAATGAAGCTGTATGCAATAGTATCTCTGTCCTTTTGAGGATGTTGCATGTCATTGACAAGCTCTACTGTTGGCATCTTCTTACGCAGATTTTATGTGGTTAATCTGTTGTATGTTTGTTCCCACTGAGTGGCCCCAGTGAGCCTTGTCAACAAGCAGCAGATGAGGAGAATTTCTAATGCTGGTGGTAGGTGGGGTGAAGTCTAATGTCTGGTTTCAAAATGAAGCACAGCAGTACAGAGCATTAAGAAGCCAGCCATGGGGATTAACTGTAAGGTGTCCACCACCTGCATCCTTGGTTTAAGGAAGAAGTAAAACATAACTTCTTTGTAAGATTGTCTCTAAATGCACTTTCTTTGAAACAATTTTAGCTTCATGGTATTAGAAATGAAGAACTGTTGTTGTTCTTCTTCCTCAGGTTGCTATGCAGTCCAGACCAATATACAAATGGCAGTGTCTCCCAGGAGCCTTTCAAAGATAAAAAGCATATGGGTGGAGAAGAGAAATAGTAGGCCTGCAAAGTGACCAGTTTGTTTGTCAGGACTGCAGGATACTGTCACATCCCATGGCATCAAATGGCAAGTAATTTTCTTGTCATCCTTCCCATATAAAAAAAGTAGTTATTAATCAGTATCCCAGTTCACCTTTTAGAGAGTACCTGAGCTGGCATTAAACATGAGTGACAGATTAACAGAAAAGTTCTCACAGCATGGCTGGAGAGCATGTCATGTTCTACTGACAGGGGTGTTCATGTACTGCCGTGCTTCATATTTGCCATGGATGAGGAGGGGTCAAGGACTATGCATCATCTGGAAGGAAGGATTTACCATTTGCCTTTACAGATTTGCCACTTACTGGACCAGCATCTCAGCAGCCCTGCTGAAAATGCAGTGTGCTCAATGCAACTTTCATCTGAAGGCCAATGTGCTCAATGGTTTTGTGCAAGTAATAGGTTTCTTTGTCTGGATCACAGAAATTCTCTTCCCTGTTTACTGATTACCAAAAATACACACATTTTCTTAGGAAGGGATTTTCATTGGAGAGGGATGATTGCCAGTTACATAAGCATCCATCATTTGGTGGGGCTTGTGTGGGGCATGAGCCTGTGGCAGAATTGGCCCCAGGCCCATTGTCAACATAGCAGTTAAGATCTAACTTGAAATATGTTTGTATTTCTGCTTACATTTTTGCTTAGTCTTACTTGACCCTCCCTTATTTTTCTTGTTTATGTGATCAGCCTCCTAAGTTACTTGTTAATGGCAAGTAAAAATATTTTGTCCTGAGGGGGAAAGGGAGTAGAAGAAATTACAGTCTTACATTATGAAGCCTTAATGACCTTAATCACTGGAATATAATCACAAAGGAAAAGTGCTTGTAACTAAGAGGCCACTTTTCCAGAAAGCCCCACTCCCAGAGACATCCTTCTTTTATACAAAAATAGAGCTGTGGCCTGGGGTTTCTAGGCAATGCATGGAAACACTGTACACTTTCTGATTCTCCTTTGATTCTCATCACTCATACAATCCAGATGAAGTAGGGAATTTGGCTGCCTTCAAACCATTTCTTTGCAGGCCCTGATGCAAGGAATGCTGCAAAGAACAGAATAGCGAAGGATGAAGTGTCAGTGGGAACGATTCACTTGCTTTTTTCTGTGCCAGCAACCAATAGAGACTCCATTGCAGCCCAGAAAATGACCATCTGATTTTCAAGCAGGGCTGATATGGTAACAATACTATTTCAGCAAGTTTGTGAATTGTTCCCACAAAAACGTGACTGAGTAAATTGAAAGCTTGTTATCAGCTCTGCTGAATGCTGGTTTCAGAAAGGGAGAAATTCAGTCAATATCACTTATGATAGCAGTAAAAGCTGGACAGAAGTTTTAAATGAAGAAAGTTGTCTTGCTGTCAGTGTAAGAAAAAAGCTCTTTAGAATTGCAGACTTTTAAAAATATAAAAGCAGCAAAACCAAAAATTGCCAAAATCAAGTCAATTTCTGCAGCAAGAAACTAAGAGTGTTAAAGCAAGTGACACTTGAGGTGAATATGAGCTTTTGGATCACATGTGCTTTTCTCAAGGTAGATAACTCAGGAAGCATAACTGATATATGATTGGACAGGTTTTTATAATCGCCTCCACCCTCTGGTCAATATATTCTTCTGTTTCACTGTAGGTCATCCTCATTTCCTCCTCACTGAGTACAGCTGGTGGATTACTATGCGAACTGTACCACACAGAAGACTATACTCTGTCTTCTAGCATGGAGACCCTCTGGCACTTACAATACACTTTGATTTTATTCTGTATTTCAGTGCTGAATACTACAGGGTAAGTAGCACAGTACTGAGTTCAGCTTAATTCAGGAAGCTTAGCTGTTAATGATAAATATCCTTTCTTCACTGTTTATATGTGGAATTTTTCTTCACTTTTTCAATGTGGAATATTGTACAGCTGAACCATGTCATTGAAAAAAAAGAAGACATAATTTAAATTTTTAATTCAGTTGAATAATTTTGCCTAATTCTGCACTGGCTTCTGTCTGTGTGAAAAACCTGTAACGTGGATTTTTAATGGCACATCTGACGAGGAGAGATCTTGACAGAATAACCACAGTAGTTACAGAACACTAGAATATATCTAGACTAACCTTTGCTTTAGGACTTACCTGATATATAACAGTTAAAAGACAGCACTGAATAGAGATGAATGACAACTTGTCATAGCTTTTCCTTTTCCATGAGAGAAGAGGTCCAAGAAGGAACAGTGAATAAAATCTTCTCACTTTATCTCTTTCCATATTCTCTTTCCTCCTTAGCCTTACCTTGGTCAGTTCTCCAGTTGCTTGCTGCATTTCACTGATGAATTGATTGTGTGATATTTGCTCCTAATCTCCCTAGTTTCTCTGAATATCATTGCTTGGATTTTGAAGGGCAGTGGGGCCATTCACTGTGATGCATTCACTTTAGGGCAGATTCTATGTACTGTGTCGAGTACAATAAAAACAATTAAGAAGGCACCACAGAGGTTAGAACTGAACCCTTCCTCCAGAAACTGTGTGCCACTGTGAGAGTACGTCAAGAACTACTATTGCAGCCTTGCGGTCCCTATGCAAAACACACAAAGATCAGAGCTGTGATCTGTGGTGGGATTTTGGTCTTGTGTCAAATCATCTCTGTGGGAGCGTGTAGCACCACAAGGAATGTGCATTTGTAACTGCTTTTGTTCTGCAGCATTTTCAGGGTTAATTCGAAGAGCTGAATAAGGTGGCAGCTCATGAGTTGAGTGAGGTGACTCTCAGTGTCATAAGAGACTTGCAGAAGTTAAACGAAATGCATAGCCTTCCAACAAATAACAGTTACATAGTACACTAGTTTACAGGCATTTATCCACTTTGCAACAGTGGGGATGACAATGCCATGAGCAAGTCCTTGCTCTTATCCTACTACTGTCTGAGCTGAGCTGCATCCATCCATCCCTTATGTAGCTCCCTGTACCAGGAGAACTGGTCTTCTTTCAGTTCAGCAGGATACAAAGCAGAGGATTCCTCCACACTAGATGAAATGGACGTATCCCACCTTTGACTCTGAGCTTTATCATGAAGGAGTATGTATGGAAAGAGAGAGTCAGACGTGGACCTGGATCTATTCAGTTATTCAGTGAAACAAAGACATATGTTGAAGTCCCAGTATTCTTTCTTAAATAGTTTTTGAGTCACTAATTCCACAAGGGCTTCACTGTGTTGTTTTTCTTGGCAGGATCAAGCAAAGACCGACTGGTGGCTTGAGAGCATGGGATCCTGAAACAGGTAACTGCATGTCATTAAGTGCTGTTAATATCCAGGCAGATTTTGAACATACTAGCTGCTCTTGTTTACTTTGATGTGCTGTATTTCAGCTTACCTCACCAGGTGTGATTTTAACAACAACTCAAGACCATTTTGTGACTGGACCCAGCCTTGCAATCCCAACCAGGGATTGTGGATACGAACCAAGCATGATACTCCGACTGATGGAACGGGTCCTGATGGAGATTATCCTGATGGAAGTAAGTGCTCAGATATGGCATTGTTGGTTTCCTTATGACTATCTTTATTCTTCTTTGTTTGAAAAAGATACTCATGAAAACCCTTGCAATGTGCCAGTTTTGTTTCATGCTGACACCTGTCTTTGACTTTTCACTGTCAGTCTGAAATCAAAGAATATCTTTAAAAAGCTTGTCCTCAGCTACATGTTACTGAAAAACTGGGGTCTAACATGGTTGTATGGTTAAACAAGTGTTTTTTATTGCTCCATCTTTATCTGCTTGAACCACTAGTTTTGCACCAGCAGAACCATTTATGGGTGATCAGTCTGCAGTCATATTGCTTTCTGTAATTATTCCAAGATTGAAAGTTCAACTGCTGTCAGGCTCAGTAAGTGGATCAGAACAGAGTTACGATTTTTGCTAAATTATTTTCTGCACTTTAGTATTCTGACACTGAACAATTAAAATTGCCTGTTGAAAGAAGAAATTAAATATTTTTAATTTGGATTTACACAATAATGTTTTGGTTTCTGATTCAGTGCAGACCATGTACCTTTAAATGTGAATTCTATTTTCTCACCAATTAAAACACGAATGTTAGATGCTATTTGTGGAACCATACTTTCCCATACAGAAATGGTTATTCATTCCTTTCTGATTCCTCTCCATAGTCAGATGGGAGAGTTGATTTCAGCGATGCTGGGGAATGTAGCTTTGATCTTAGCCCAAAGGAAGCAAAAATTTCAGCCCTAGTAAAGCAAAACATGATTTCATATTGAAGCAATTCAGACTAAAACATTTCAAATCCTAAAAGAAATACTGCTAGTTTCTGAATTTTGAAAGTTTGCTTCCTTTTCATAATGTAAAACCTAAATATGTTGATGGAAATATCTGCATTAATTACTATCTCTTCCATTTTGAGATTAAAAAAAAGTGCTGACAGGTTGGAATGTTCTCTGTGCTTGGGCTTCACTCTTGAGATCAAAATCTTTAGAAAAAAATACATCCCACAGGAGAAGGTGTATAGCAGATTGCATTATTTTCCTTAGAGGAAAGAGGAAACTGAACATGGATCAGTAAGGCACTGTATCTGGAGGTGCTGTCTCATGAAAGAGGCCTACATCTTTATTTGTGATCCCAAAATAATGGTTTATATGAGATGGGGTATGTTTGCTTTCCTCTGCAGCTCACATTCTGGTTTGGCTAACTACATGGTGCTAACCATTGCAATGTAAATTCCAAGCACCCTCAACCTTGCACTACTAAAGATGCCCTTTATTTCTTTCAGAGTTGGGTTGTACTTCAGTTTTAAATGACATCTCACAATCTACAAAGTTTCAACCATATCCATTTTTTTTTTTTTTCCTATGCAGAAGGCTATTTCATCTACCAGGAAGCAAGTAATCTGATCCCATTTGACACTAACAGACTTGAGAGCCCAGATATTGTAGTGTCTGAAAAAATATGCATAGATTTCTGGTACTATATGTTTGGGTCAGAAGAAATGAATGAGCTGAGAGTGCTTATCCAAGACAGCATGGGGGAGTCTGCAGTGTGGAGTCGGAAGGGAAGTCAGAATTCCTTGTGGAACTATGGTGCCATCACTCATACTTTTATAACAGAGAGAAAGATAAAGGTAATATATCTTCAGAATAAATTTATTTGTACAGTATCAGCATTTATTCTTCCTTTGCAGGCTGTAAAAGTTTGAACATGTAAGGTAGAAAAATATAATCTCAAGATTTGCTCAGTTTATATTTTGTAAATATAATGATCTCATGCACTATGCTGATGAACTGTGAGAAGAAACAAAAACCCCCCTGAATTTTACTGGTGTTGTTAGGGGATAAAAATATATTTAGTTTTCCTCTTTTTCCTTCCTTCCTTCCCTTTTTCACAAAGGAAGTCAATGACTTTATGTGCCTTAATTAAATGCAGTTTTATCTGCTCTGAGTTAGGGTTTGAATTGTGAGATGCTGCTTATATTGGACTTCTCTGTAGAATCCAGACAACTGATTTATCAGTCAGCAGAAGATAGGGCAATGTTTCCTGAAGTTCTTACCTTATTGCAGGATATATATTCTAGGCTTCTGAGGGAAGCTAGGAAAATTGTTGCAGCCTCAGTTTTACTTAGCACCTTTAGAGATAGACCAGAAGGAATATTCTGAAAACATGCTAAGGGAAATGGTCTGTCATTTGCCTAAGAAATGCAGTGATTCACTTTTCTTCCTGTCTAGGTAATTTTTGAGGCTGTTCGAGGACTGACAGAGTATGGGGATACCGCACTGGACAATGTGAGAGTAAGGGATGGATCCTGTGGTAAGTCTGGTTTTGCACCTTAGACTATACTTCTTCATCTCTGTTCAAGCTGTTTATCATTATTCAGTTCCATGTAGAAACTCCTCATGACCTTGAACCACAAAAGAGAAATGGCAAAAACTTTACAGCTCACTTCACTTGAATGCTATTTCTTTTGCTGTGGTTTTTCCTAAATCTTTCCACACCACCTCAAATGTGGTGTGGAAATGCTATCGCATTCTCTGAAAACATGACCGTTTTCACAAGGTCCAGCAAACTTTACCTTAAACCTGAAGTGCAACTCTAAACCCACCTGAAGGTATACATATTGGTCTTGGTTCCAGATTAAAATGCTCTAATTGGCATTTTGCAGCAAATCTCAGTTCTTATAAGCTCAGCAAATACAAACCGCTGCAATAAAAAGAAGTAATGGTGAATTAATAAAGCTGAGTTGCACTACCACATCTGACTATAAATCAACAACATGAGCTTGAGCCTTGACCCTGTAACAAATCAGCTAAGACTGGCACAAGCTGTGGACGACTAGTATCTGGAAGTGAAATACAGTTTCATCCCATCTTTACTGACAAGTGTGCAATACTTACAAAATGTGAATTGAACAAGTAACTTGCTGAAACCACATAGAAGGTGTTGCTAAGTTTTATTAGACCTCAGTCCTTATGAAATACTACTCATATAATAACAATAAAATGTTTAAAATTTATGCTAGCCAAGACAAGAACTTCTATTCAGGTCCATGCTCTTAGAAAATAAAGTTTTCTTTTAAATTCTGTGAAAAATACTTGGGGTCTTTTCTTTTTTAGGGCTAGTAAGAGTTAGTCCTTCATTTTTAACAGGTGTATTTGCACCTGGTGTATTTCCAGGTGTATGATTCAGCCACTGGATGGTGCACTAACACAACTCCAAAAGTGCTTCTCCCTCTGTTGTACTGTATGGCTACTAATGTGATGAAAGTCAAGTGAGTTATTAGGTCCAGAAAAGTCAAAGTCCTCCCAACCTTTTTGTTTCTGCAAGAATGTTTGATCGAATAGGTATTTTAATCAACTTATAAAATACTTAATATATGTCTGTTTGTCACATGAAAAATTAGCTTCCAAGGCAAGTTTGTGAAGAGTTTTTTCAGTATACACTAGACTTCAAGTTATGTGAAGTCTACTGGTTTCTTCTAAATTATAAATAGTAAGTATTTTGCAAAACCCCAACATCCAGCTCAGTTTGAATTACATAGTTAGCACAAAAGCAGTATGTTCATAATATGTAGTTACAGTATCATTATTCAAATATCTCTACCTTGTTCTTGTATAGCTTCTTTTCTGTATTACAATTTAATTCCTATAAATACTGTCATTAGCAATGTAAATGATATAGAACAACTGCCTTACTTGTGGATTCATTTAAATGATTATACACCTATAGTGCATCTATAAGTAGGTTGGAAAGCATTACCTTCCATGAATCAGTTCACTTGGTCATCTCCTTGTGCACTGACTGTTATCACACACTCAGTGCACAGTGGAGGGCTCATTAAGATGCAGTAGAAGAGTACCTGAATGAGGAGAGCATTCTTTGTTTTGCAAAGGGGCAGGAGTGAATGCATGCATACTCTGATGTTAGTCTGTTGTACTTCCAAAGATTCAGATCCAACACTCATTGACATGTCACCAGGTTAATGAACATGACATCAGAATACTCACCCTGGTGTTTCTAGACCACACATACAAGTAGAGCAAAAGGACCACTTCTTTTAGAAGACATCTTTCTGATGGGTAAAAATAGGTGGAGAAGACGCAAATGCTTATTAGCAAGCAGAAGCAGGCAGGAGGGAAGACTCTGCAACATGACTGTTTGTTGTGTCTATCAGTAGAAAACTCTTACAGCTGTCACATTCCCAAGAAATAAATATAATTTTGAAGAAACAACAGAACTCTCTGATTAGAAACTGCAAATGCCCTGAGAATTATTTTTTTCTGCTATATGACATCTATTGACAGGCTGCTCACTTGCAGACCAACCTAAGAATCAGACAAGCTTTTCTAAGCACTCAAAAGACGTATGTATCCTCATTTTTAAATATAGGCATTTCCACTTCTAACTTTCTGCTGGTGAAGGATAAGAAGAAATTAATGTATGTTGGTGTGTAAGTAGTGTTCACCCTATAATGTTTCAACTCACTGTATTTATTTTCTATTAACAGAAGCTGTCCCTACTCCTGTACCACCAACAACTGCACCAACAGAATCTACACCATCTTCAGTGACAGGTAATTTTCGTCAATCATATGGTAGCCAATGGGTTGTAGAAGAACACCTAAAGTTTTTACTCTCTGTGCTACTTACTTGCTTCTGTTGATTTCTTTAGGTGTATCTGTTATGGCCATATAAATCTGCCTTTTCTGTTTCAGTTTTTCCATATGTGATCTATAGAATGTGGATGATTGTGTTTTCCTACTGCACAGCAAGGTGGCTTTTCTGGATATATCCATGTGTTAATGTGAACATACTCCTTTTTCCTTTCTCCAGAAGCAATTTGCAGTATACATGGGGATCCTCACTATGACACATTTGACAAGCAGCATCATGACTTCATGGGCACCTGCACCTACACCCTCTCCAAGCTGTGTGAGAGTAACAGTTCGCTGCCCTATTTCAACGTAGAAGCAGCCAATGAGCACAGGGGAGGCAACACTCATGTGTCTTATGTTCAATACATGGATGTCGATGTGTATGGCTACAGGATTAATTTGGGTAAAAACAGAGTTGTTAAGGTAAGGTTAGAGCCCACTATCTATGATTAGTAATTCATAGCCTGAAAGAAGAATAACTACAAATTTTCAGCACATATGCAATAATATTTAGAGGGCAGTCAGATATTTATGAGTAGGAGTAGTGTGGAGTTCTTAAGATTGGAATTTTAGAACTGAAATTGTAGGCTTCAGTTTTGTGCTTCATAGCTACAAGTTGGGATTAGAACTGACACTCCAGAAGGTGTTGGTGGGCTAGCCTATCTTTCTAGCTTGCCCTGCGTGCTCAAGCTTGGTCTGAATCAGGGAATAAAAAGGCCCTGCATTAACTCACTCTATGCTGGTAGTTATTTCCTGATTCTGAGTGGTAGCCTGTAAACTTGCATGCTTATCCCTGATTTCTAATTATTAGACATCACTGCTAACTTCCCTTGACACCTGGCATTTGCTATAAAGCATGGCCAGATGAGAGCCCTAGAGGGACAATTTAATGACTTTCCTCACACTCACTGATTGTGTCACTTTGTCAGTTATTGTATTTTAAGGCTTCTTTATGGCACCTTTCCATTAAGGGACAACCGATATGTTTGATTCAAGCCCCCAATAAATGAGTAGGTCACCTTACTTTGTTACCACCCTTCTTTTAAGAAAATAGTATAGTAATTTATGTAACAGGAGTCAAGGTTTAAAATGTACATTGAGACCTTTCACATTTGGTCATAGAAACATAGTGAACTCATATATCCACATTTGTCTACGGCTTCTCTTTTATAGCCTTTATAACTTGTATAGCTTTTATAGCTTTCTCTTCTATTTATATTTTTTATTATATATTTGTTTATTTTATTATATATATGTTTCTAAGTAAACCAGACTTTCTTACATATGTAATAAGATCAAATATTCAAAGTAGATACTAATTTTAGTAAATTTTAAAGAATTTGAAGTTTTTGTTTGGGCACTTACTTTTTATCATCTGGTGTTTCAAATATGACAATTGAAAGAGGAAAAAAAAAAACCCTAAACAAAACAAAAAGAAGCTTTTTCAAGATTTGACCTAACCTGAAAATTTTCTGGGAATTGATTCTAACTACATTTTTTTTTTAATCTTATCTGATCCAAAATAAAAGACTAATGCTGACAGATCGTGCTAAGTCTTGGACTTCTGCCAGTTGGGTCTGGTTCACCAAGCTCACTTTGTCTGCACTTGGAGACTATGTAGCTATGTTATTAGGGCCTCCAGGTCTTAGACTATGCCCACATATACCGCATTCATGATAAATAATACTTAACCATTTACAAATTCTTACTGATCACTGTGTAAGTCCTATGCTCAGTAAAGAGGTGTGATCTAAGAGGGTCATTGTTAAAAATACTTCTTTTAACGTTATTATAATGACTGTCCTTCTCTGTGCCTGCAGGTTAATGGAGTCAGCCAGGTGCTCCCTCTGACCTTGGTGCAGGGTGTCAGTATTTCCCTCAGTGGGCAGTATGTTGTGGTTACTACTGACTTTGGGCTGAATGTCAGGTTCGATGGAAATCACAGAGCAGAAATCACTATTCCCAGTACCTATATGTCTAAAGTTTGTGGAATATGTGGAAATTATAATGGGCACAAGGCAGATGACTTCCTTAACCCAGATGGAGAGATGGAAACAAACTCAGCCAGCCTTGGCAACAGTTGGCAAGTTTACAATGATTCCAGGTAAGACTGCAAATGCCATGTTGGGCCTTAGCTGTTGGTTATGCAATGATAAGTATTTTCAGCAAATGTTGTATGTGTGCCAAAAATGTCAGGTACATGGGACAAAATATAGTCTTGTCAGTGTGCTTACTCTTATCTGTCTGGGTAAAGTTTTATAACAAATATAACTGTGCCTAAAAAGAGAAAATGTGAATAAAACACTGCAGATGCACTAAGATTTCTGTACTGTTATAGTATATTAATGCTAATACTTGATGACCTATTTGAACTCCTCTGAAGATACTTCACTATTTATTTTATAATTTCACAGTATATTATTTAATGATAGTAGAGGTTTAACTTTGAATGCTTTTACTTTTTTTTTTTTTGCCCTTCCTCTAGGTATTTTCCATGTAGAAAGCTTGACTTAAAAGAAAGCCAAAATAAATATTTGGATTTCTTCTAGGCCTCTCAAAGGTTCTAAGGTTGAAATCATATTAAAACCTGAATTTCTATTCCAAGTGTTTGAAATGTAGAGCTTTAAAATGCGTCATGCCTATCCTGGGTCAACCCTGTAGTTTTGTTAGATCTGAGTTGAAAAGCATCTTAGGTGCTAGTCCATCCCAATATCATTGGTAAATTTTTTTACATCTTTTTTTTTTTTATTTTTTATTTCCACATTAGGTGCTTACCAGATGATGGTCATACTCCAGATTGCACTGCTGATGAAAAACATGTCATCCAAAGCAATGAATATTGTGGTCTGATCACAGATCCCAGTGGTCCATTCCAGAACTGCCACTCAATAATTGATTCACAGAGTTATTTTAAAGCCTGCCAGTATGATCTCTGTGAACTTCATTTGAACAATGCAGCCCTCTGCCAAAACCTGCAGGCTTATGCAGACATGTGCCAATCTGCAGGAGTCCAGCTGACACCATGGAGAAATGCAACCTTCTGCCGTATGTATCAAAGTTTACTGGAAATCACCACTTGTCAGGAGGATATAATTAGGACTTCCTGAATAACTTCTGTATTTCTTGTACAGAACAGTGCAAAACAATGTTTTGAATTCATATGCCATTGTGAATCTTGGCTGTTCATGCTAAAGTTTTCAGGGTTACATACAGTCCTCAGTTTGATTCCTTCAGGAAAGGTCTAGTGAAAATAGTTAAGCTGCTTTGGACGAAAGGAGAACATAGTGTTTAGTCCATCTTAAACTAGAATTGGAGGCTTTTGCTTTGAAATCCTCTAGTATCTGTAATATTTGTTCAGGGGTATTAAGTGTGTCAGGGACATATGGCTTAGAGGGATTTTTACCTTCTGAAGAAGCTATGCCTAAACTTAAATGTCTTTGAGAGAAAAAAAAAAAAAGTCTTTCTGCATATGCTTTGTAGATGTCTCAGAGTTTTATGCACCCTTCCTGCTGAGAGTCTGAGCTGCCTTCTCCTATACTCCCATCCTCTTTAGTTCAGAGTGGTCAGATACCCAATTAACAGAAGGGAAACTGTGTCTTCTCCTCTTGCAGCAACCTCAGCAAAACCACATCAAGGTGAATAACTTACATCAACATAGAAATTATATGAGCCTGAGCAGATATGAGGTAGAGCTGTAGATGGGGATAAGGAATCCAGGCAGTCTGGGACAGTGAGAAAGGAGCTCTAACTAGGAGCTGAAGAAGACTAATGAATAGACTAAGAGAAAGACCCTGGATTAGTGAAAGCAAGTAAGAACTAGAAAAGAAAATGAGAATTTGCTTAGAACTCTAGAAAAGAGAGGAAGGATAGGTTGAAACTGGCTAGGCAGAGAGCCAAGGACCAGGAAGCGCAGACTAGGTAGGCGGTCCAGGGGTCAGAGCTTGTTGGTCTTGCAAGAATAATAAAATCAGAGTTGATGGGAGGAATAAATCTGAGATCAAACAGAGAGACTATCTTAATCTCATTGTTTGTATCAGTGCAATAGAGCAGGATGAAGGAGGAGCACATCTGACGAGCTGAGCAGGAGAACTGGGTTGAAGGGATAAGGACAGTATTGGAAACAGTATCAGTGGCACAAATTCCCGTATGTATAAGAGAGGAGGGGTTGCTGGCCATTTGTCCCTGTGGATGGCATCAGTGTATTCTGTACAGGCATAGTGATTCATGGTTTCAAATGGGAAAAGAAGCAACACAGGCAGCCTGGAATTAAAGGCCAGGACTGACGCAAGAAGCCTGTGCAATGGAGATTGTTAACCACAATAATGGAAGTTGTAAATGTAAATGTAGCTGAGGATATAGAGGAGACAGAAACAGAATACTTGACAAAAGGTGTCAAGGACTGGAGTAATAGACAGAAGTCTAAACTGGAGATTAAATGGGAATAATGACCTTCTGTGAATGTTGGTAAAGATTTCTCAAGCATTCAGGCATATATTATAGAAAAAAAAAAAGGAGAAAACCCCCCAAACAATAAATAAATAAAGCATTTTGTCTTTAGAATAGAATTTAAATACTGCCTGAAAGTCCTGGACAGATCTGCTTCCACCAGAAGCAATGCAAATAGTGATCCAGTGCTCTATGTGCTTTTGCACCGAAGGAGATGAATAGACTAAAGACTTGGCTGTAAACATCCGAATGACTGAGTCCTGATTTGTTTCTGGCTTTTGTTTCACATTTGACTGCAGCCTGTAGGTGGAGCATTTTCTCTGCTGGGGGCATTGCTGAAGTTCTCTCTCACATGTATTCTATGTTTTCTGAACAGGAGTGAGCCCTCTGTGTAGCTGTTCTTTCTGCTGAAGTATTTTGCAGGATCTCTCCTCTTACCCTTATGCCTGTTTCAATTAATAGACCTGGATATGTTTTTATCCTCTACCAATGTCACCAGCTCATTTCCAAGAAATCAGCTGGGTCAAATTCAGTTAAGTGGGAGGATGAGCAGAGAAATGTAGAATAAAATTCTGTAATCTCTGTCTTCTTAGGAAAGCAGACTAAAAACAGAGTGAGAAAATCTGTGATTATAAACTGAGTGGCATCATGTAAACATATGGAACCTGAAAAGATTGTTCAGGAAACTTCAGTTCTGACATCTTCTCACCTGAAAATCTCTGTGTTTTAAAACCTCTAAATAACTTGGTATCTACATGTTGTGCATGTAACAATATGTAAAAATGGAATAGAGGACTTGTACATCCTGATTATTTAACAAATAATGAAGACCTTGGTGAAATTAAAAAAAAATATTAATTAAGAAGCTATAAGATTATTAGAATTAAATATCAGGAATGTTACCTAAATATGGCACATCCTTGACAATGTTTAAGGCCAGGCTGGATGAAATCTTGGATGACATGGTATAGTGCAAGGTGTTCCTGCCCATAGCAGAAGGGTTGGAACTAGATGATTTTAAGGTCCTTTCCAACCCTAACTATTCTATGATTCTATGATTCTATGATTTTATGACTAGGACAAATAACTAACATGACATGGATATCCTCAGCCCAATGCAAGAATTCAAACCAATCAACTGCAGCAGAAAGAGGTCTCCTAAGAAATTCCTGCCATGAGTGAAACTTTCAATAACCCAAACCTAAAAACATGATAAAGGGTGGTAAGACAGCAAAGGCATGCATCAAACTGCCTCAGAACTCCAAGATACACCCAAATATTTCAAACAGGATACATGTTCAAATATGTATGATAGTAAAAAAAA
>NDXB01020042.1:96841-122884 GCA_002631895.1 Agapornis roseicollis | reverse complement strand
TTCCTTCCCTCCAGCATATCCACCGAACCACACAGCTTGGTGTCATGGGCAAACTTGCTGAGGACGCACTCAATTCCACTGAGTAGAGTTTGGATTCCAGTTAATTGACTTGCTGGATGTTTCTGCCTTCTTGTGTTTGACAGACATGTTGATAGATTTTGATCTGGTTTACTTTCTTCTGCTGATCTTTCATCCCAATGTAGCTTTTATTTGACTTGAATTGGCATAAAAATAAATGGATGTGTTTGAAAAGAGTGTTTTTGTTCTGGTGATTCTTTCACCAGACAAGGCAAAATTAGCTGGAAGTCCTGCTTTTCTTGGAAAAGCAGTGTGAAAAAGCTGGGAGTAAGTCTTTTGGCAAGTGATAATACATAAATAGCTTTTCTGAATGCCCATTAAATGCACTGTTGTATTGCTATTATTCAATAGAGCCAGTAATTGGTTTATTATGATTTTGGACCACTGGTTTGTTTTTAACATGGATGAGTTGGCTGTCACATTAAAGTGAACTACACTTTAATGTCTGTGCCATGTGCAAGTGATACAGCTATACCAGTAATTCCCAGAGTTCACAAGTTTAACATATTCTGAAAAACCCCCTATTTCTATATTTGCTTTTCACGCTTCATGGTATCTGGAGCTGGATGTGTGGAAAGGCTCAGCAGAAACTTTCCCTTCTTTCATTAATTATTCAGCTGTTGAAAAACTCGGTTATTGCCTTCCAAAAGATATTATGGAAGATTTAGAGTTGTGGTTTTAAAATGTTATGGGAATGACCTGCCTTAGCCTGCCTTAGTTGTTACTATAGAGGGTGTGCTAGCTGGATAAAAAAGGCTTAGGGCATCACTTCTACTTGCTAAATCTTCACACAGAAGAGGTCATCCAACATGTGAATCTATCAGTACCTAAGTTGGGTGTATCTCTGCCACCTGCATCTCCAGGTTAGTGAGTTCTGTGAGAAACAACTAATTGGAGGACTAAGGTCCCTGAGACCTCTCTGTATAGCTCCCTTACCAGGCTACATCAGGTCAGAGCATTTTTAACCTTCCAATTGACTAATGCAGAAAAGGTGACAATTTGCAGAGGTAGTTACTAAACCAGTGCTGCCTCTACACTGAAAAATTACATGCTTCAGGTGGTGTAATGTGACATACCCAGTGGAAAGAGAAAATAGAAAGATCATTTCTAACTTATTAAAACTGTATTTCTGTTACCTCTGTGGTGGTGGGCTGAAAAAAAGTGAGAACAGCTCAGCTAAATACGGAGAAAAGTAATTTATCTAATTAGTGTTTTCCCTCTAGTTGTGATGGAGAAACTAGAGGGATGTGAGCCCTTCAGTGGACTGAGATGTCATTCTCTGGACTTATCACTGATTTTGATATCTTCGTTGCTGTGAGAACTACACATGCAGTTGGATCCAAAAGGAGCCAAAGCAAGCTGCTTATTGAAGTGAGAAATGGGAGAAAGGAATATTCTAACTGTTAAGCCAGTGCTAAAATGCAGAAGTTAGAAAGCATTGATATACAGCTTAATACACACTTCAAGAAATGCTTTAGTGAGGCTTGATGTCAAATGCCACTGTGATTTCTTTTTTTAATTGTGCTTGTTCTAGGCATAGTTATTTAAAGGTGGGAAGCTGAGTACGACCAGACTTTGTTAACATCGACAGCTCAAGAGGTAGCTTTTGTAAAGCTAACCTTGTAGTTTGCGTTTTCCTAAGCCCTCCAGCACCCTCTTACGGCAGTTTACAGCCCATGTTCTGTTCACGATTCACCTCAAAATCAAGCTTTTTAAGGACTGTTCTTTCCGCCCTCTCGTGGCCACAGGTCAGTTCTGCAGCTGTGCAATGACGGGGATTTCAGACCTCCATTGTGCTTTGATAATCGCAAAAGTCTTGCTTTTACTTTAGAGAACACACATAAAATAGTGTATCTCTGAGCCAGTTTTTTCTGCATGCAGTGCTTTTATGTATATCTTTCATTTGGGTACAGCAGTTGATTATTTCGATTGTCAAATTAGCTACACACATTTTTCTCAGTTTTATGTCATAACCCAGAATATGAAGATGTGACTTGCATGTTCAAAGGACCAAGTAAGAACCATTTCTTTCCTATCAACTAAGGTAATTTTAGTTCGATGGTCTGTGCCTCACTTTTGGCCTGCTTACATGAAAAATGCTGCACATGACAGCTTCCTTATGCTTTCACTGATTCTTTGGTTTACTTGTAAGCTAAATTGTACTCAGTTTCCATGTCATGTCAATCAGTCAGTAAGTACATTGATTAGTTTAGATTTAACCCTGTCTGAGGTCAGGGTCAGGCCACACTGCCTGTTCATATTTTACAAAGATCCTATACAGTTTAATTATCCCTTATCCTTTTTATCCCATGAAAAATGGTATCAAATACAGGCTTATAGGAGGTTGTATCATTTCACTTAAGACTTCTGCTTACCACATTTTTCTGACAAGTACACAGAGATAGAATAGGTAACACATGCATGAACAGGGGTGTCCGTAGTGCTTGTTAGCTGGTGAGGATGTGAACAAGAGATTCTGTAGCAGGTATGTGAGAGCATATAATGCAATAATGATTTAAGAAAGCAATTATGAAAAACAAGAATAGACTATTCACAGTCAAGGTAGTACTAACAAAAGAGAATATTTTGCTGTTATACCTTGGTAAATGGAAAAAGAAAGCCATTACTTTACACATTACCTGCCAACTTTCTCCTACGTGCCCCTTTCATAGTCAGCCCAAGCTACCATCTCCTCATCTCTGTGCTTTCTTGGGTAACTAGGAAAATCCCCACTGCACAGGCACAGCCTGCACTGCTTTTGTGCTAGTGCCAAACCGTGCACCATCTGTGCCTAGCAGGAGAAGGAAGGAAGACCAGAAAGAGTTTATCACTAGTTACACATTTGAGATGGGGGTGGGCTCTGCAGTCCTCCAGGCCACCCCAGGGATTCATAAATCCATATGCAGTATAAATGTGTGCAAGAATACATTTTTAAGGAAATGTCTTCAAATATGGAACTTTGAGAAGCAGATGGCAGTGGCTGAGCTGGCACAGGAAGTACCTTCTGAAGCTGGTCTCCTCTTTTCACTCCCCTGCTCTTTCCATACAGGACTGATGCTTCAAGAGCAATTCAGAATCCCCTGCATTCACACTTCTTTCAAGATCCCATAAGCCGTATGTGATCATAGTATAACTATACCATAGGTACACTGGTGTACCTTCACTGGTATTTAATTTCTTCACAGGTATTTAAATTAAACTTGAAACTTCTCTTTCATAGCTGCCAAAAGAAATCAGCTGATTCATTAGGCACTACCATTTCATTTTAAATGCCTCTTGAGAGAGAGGCAAACTTGCAGCTCTTAGAGTTGCTGATGGTTTCTAAGGGCAAGTAGGTACTTAGTCAAAAAGGTAAGCACACTTAAAGACAGGCTCAGCATCCAACATATGGTTCTATTTTTTCCTTGAGCCTGTCTCTTCAATAGCAGGGTTCAAAGGAAGTTTGTCTCCACTCTTTTAGAAATAAATTCTCCATATTAGTCATAGAGTATAGTTAACTCCAAAAACTTTTATTACCCCAAGGTGAAGATGTATTTTATGTACCACAGAATTGAGCAGCTACAAGAAGCATCTGATCTTAAAAAGCTTCCCTCTGTTCTCCTTCACTAATTCATTAACTGAGCCAGCTGAACCCTGCTGGGAATGAACAGCACATGGGCTCATCAGACCTTGCTGCCTTTGTTTAACATTGTACTGGGTTTCCACGGTAAGCTTTTAGTCACAGTGAGGCTACAGAGGTGGTTTCTGTGAAAAGCTGCTAGAAGCTTCCTCTACATTCAATAGAGCCAATTTCAGCTGGCTTTTAAGATAGACCCAACTGCTGGCCAAGGCCGAGCCCATCAGCAACAGTGCTAGCGCCTCTGGGATAACATAGTTAAGGTTGGGAGGGAAAGAAAACTGCAATTTCAGACAGAGGGAGGACTGAAAATCTGTGAGAGAAAGAACCTTGCAGACACCAAGGTCACTGAAGAAGGAGGGCAAGAGATACTTCAGGTGCCAGAGCAGAGATTGCCCTGGTGCCTGTGGTGCAGCTTGTGCCTATAGTTTTCAATATGTTGCAAGAGTCAAAATAGCTGGATGTCATACTAAGGACAAAGAACGTGGTAATTGATAAGTGAGGTAAAAATCAATTGTTATGAGCATCAGAGACAAGATAAAGGTATACAGTGCAAAAGCTCCAAAACCAGAACAGGTGTACCAAATATGACAAAATAGGGGGGAAGAGCTAAGTGGTCAGTGAGTTCCAGAAGATGAGAACAGTTAAAGCACAAATTTTTCTCATTCATATTTTGTGCTACTAAAGATCTGAATTAGCCGAAGCCCTTCTACACCTTGTGTCATCAGGAGAGCAGCACAAGTGTGAGCTGGGTACCTACTGGCTTCCATGCATTTGTGCTAGATGTATTTTAGTCAGGGTTGCTAATGAAAACATTTCCAGTTCTTCATAATGGGTACTCTTCAAGAGGGGGCAATTTTTCAAATGTCTTGTTTAGGGTTTGGAAGTTTCTAGTGGCCTGTGATGACCAGGGCTAGTCCAGTTGTCATCTTTTGAAGAAAATGCAGAAGGTGGTTAAAAAAGTAGTTGAAGTGAATCTAAGAGATTTCAAATGCTGGATGCCCAAGTCTTTGGCTCCTTCTGTGAGTAAAACAGCAGTGTCTTTTTACATTCCACTAAATCTGTCCAAATGATATATTGAAATCAACAGCATGATGATCTCTCAAACTTATAAATTAATCAGTAGGTTGTCAGTGTCCTTTCTATAAGCTTAAGTCAGAATCTAAAATAAGCCTAGTGTTGTTTTTGCATGGAGGCTTTAATAACAGACATAAATATTACGTGGATGACAAGGAAGGCTGGGAGCTCCTGAACCCTTCTAGAATTCATGCTGGTAATCCTCGATAGTCTGTCACTTCATTTACTTGAGTCCTTTCCTTGCTTTTTCCTAATTCATGAATAGTATCTGTATATGGATAATAAATAATCTCGTGAGTAACAGCTGTAGCAATGTATGTTGCCTGTTGTGCCCCTTCTCCTCCCATTGCACTATGCAGTGATTGTTTTCTTGGCTCACACACTCTCAAGCCAAACAGAAATTTTGCAGAGCATAGCATAATTTCTCCTTTATGTACTTTTCACCTAGCTCTTCCTCTGCTGAGGGAAAATAATTCAACAGCCATCTCCTGTATCTGTGCTGTGGAGCTTGCAATAAGACAGCAGCCTAATTGTACCTGCTGCTGGGCCAGTGCTTGGGCTTCTGCTTTCCTCCCATAGCAGCCATCATTAATGCCAATTGATGTGTACCCTTTTCCTGTTGCTAGGTGATATGTTCCTTGCAAAAGCAGTTTCTAATCCTGCTCAGGGATTCTCACAAATCTTGTTTGCTCTTGGGTTACATGATGTGCAGTGAGGTTTGCAGACCCAGAACACAACACAAAGTTCAGGGCACCTCCTTCTGCTGTTCATTTGACTGTAAATCACTAAAAGATCACAGTTTTCCTGACTAAAGAATGACATCCTGTTCTGGTGGCAGGCAGTGACAAGATTTCTGCTTTATAGGATGGGTCTTCAACTTTCCCCTCCACAATTTTTTGATCAGTGTCCTTCAGCATGGACTTGACTGCTGTACCCAAGTGTAATGCTGCAAACCTGGTCTTTCACCAGCCCTTGTTATGTAGTTTTCTGAGACTCAAAAGCCCAAACACTGGTTTTGGACTCTTTCTTACTTTCAAAATGCACAATCTCATTGTTTATAATCTGTTTAGATGGTCCTATCTCTTTGATATTTCAAGTTTAAGTGAGTAGAGGGACTAGATATTTTCAAGACTGTGTCCTTAGTACTTTGGGTTGAATTAGATTCCCCAGCCACAGGCTGAATAGTGTTGTTTCAAGTAGCCTCATTAAGTTTGTAGAAGAACAGCACCATAGGCTCTGTCCCAAGTATGAATTTATCTGATAAAAATGATCAGTTTGATTAGGATTTTTTCCAGGTTCTTCTAAAGATATGTGGAATGTAAAGATATCTGGTTACCCGTTAGTCAGCATAAAAGGCTAAGACAAGAGACAGAAGAAGCAATAAATTAAACTCTCAGATACCCAAACCCCAAGGAAGAAGAGATAACAAGACAGTAACAAAGAGCAGAAGTCTTAAATCATTGATTGATGGAATCTTTAAGGAACCACTCAATGCCTTGAGGGAGGTTCAGCCACAGCTCTGTAACTGGTTATCATGAATCTCATAGGAAACAGCAAACTTACAATGGGATATCTGAGAGGCCTTGCAGGATCACATAAAATTTGTTATGGGATGTTTCAAGAGATGTGGGAAAGTGCTAGATTTATTTTGGGATGTTTAGGAGAGAGCCAAAACCAGTCAAAGGCAGGGATCGAGATACATGGGAGAGGAACAAGTATGGGAAAATGGAGAAGAGAGGGGATAAAAGAGGTCAGCTGCATGCAGTCAAGCTGCTGTGATTTTTTTGTCAGGCTATGCCCTGTGCCTAATCATCACAGTATGTCTTGTCATCTTGTTAAACTCGATAATTGAATGTTTTTCTGTGTGAGTGGGCTCTCAATTCTGCATGCACATGTGTATATGACCTGCTAGCTGATTTCAAGCAAGGTTAGCTGGTGAGTAGAGTGAGTGGTCTGAGTGCCAGCAGCTGGAGATAGAGACCAAGGGTTTGAGAATTCAGCAAGCCTGAGGGCTAGCAACTGGAGAGATAGATTGCCTGGATATCAGCTATTCGACAGAATGAATATCTAACAGCTGCTGTTAGATATAACAGTATGTGATTCTAATATGAATTTAAAGCTGGACTAGGTGATGAGCAGAATGGGAGGTGTAGAAGCCAGCTACCAGGGAGACCATAGGTCAGGACAGTGGAGGAATCAAGTATCTGAAAGCCAGCTGCTAAAGAGGTCACAGATATGGAAGGGCTACTGGAGGGACCTGTTTGCCTTGTTTGAATGAGAGATCTGCTAGCAACCTTCAGTTTTGTTAACCCATGAGTGATAAAGGGATTAGCCCATTTGTGTGTTTATGTCAGTCTTGTTGGTATATAATTGGAAACTGTAATGATGCAGCTCTTTTGTTGGTTGGTAATCAGTTGTGACTGTCAAGGTGTGACTGTCAAGTACATACATACACATGTTTGTACATGTGGTCTAGTTTCTGGGGGGATGCCTATTCCCACCATTGGCCAGACATGGTGTAAAAGTAGTGCAGCATCTGAGGACCAGAAGAAAGAATCCCTGAGATCCTGTAGTCTGCTAGATTTGGCTTCCCTGTAACAGGTGTGAATTGAGCTTCTCTTCAAAGCTTACTGAAAACTCAGTTTTGGAGAAAGCTTGAACACATGATATTCTGTTTAGAAGAGAATGCTTTTCATAGGAAATATGAAATAGAAGTACAGACTTAATTGGAGTAGTCCATTCTGCGTGTGTGTGTGTGTAATTCACATTAACAGAGGAAGTGGGACACCCACAGGGCAGATCTTGTAGAATACTAGGGAGGGTATTATCTCAGATATAAAGCCCAAGATCATTATGTTACAGTGCATGTGACTTTAGTTAGATGCTATTCCTCAGTGGGGTCCAAGATGGTAGGTTTTATTTGTAACAAATTCTTGACAAGTTACCTTTCAGATTTATGTCTAACATGACTCATAAACAACAGGAAAAGTGCTTTCTCTGCATTTTACTTGCTTTTCTTTAGCTGCATATGACACAAAGAATACCAGTGGTTTTGTTCCTGCTTCTGTTTGTCATTCATATTGTAGACTTCATTTTATTTGTACCATGGTGCTTCATTCATAGTATGCTTCTTTTAATTTTGCTTAACATGCTTTCAGTTATACAGCCGTTGTTCTGAAATTAGGTCTTAACAACCAACAGGACATAAGTTGCACAGAAGTAAACAGAATTTATACTACACTGTCACTGAAGTTAACTGCTACAACAGTCACCACAATTGTCATTGCCTTATACATCAAGGGTTTGTACAGAATTATTCATAACATGAAGTCAGGTTTGCATTTCAGTTCTTATAGGTTTCCTTTTCATGACCTTTAGTTTTGAAAACACATTGCAGGTTTTCAGAGTCTTTCAGATTCTGTCTTCATTATTTCATTCCAGTATTACTGTAACTGTTAGAATTCATATCCCTAAAAATACCAGACAAATAAAATCTGTTACAATCAGGTGAGACAGTGAGAAAGAAGTTACAGGAATCAAATTAAACAAGAAAGAACCTTGGTTTTGAATACATCAGTTACCTTTCCTGGCCTAAACTTCTACCTAATGCATGCAGCAGATACACATTGGGATAGCCAGCTGAAACTCAATTACAAGGCAAATGCAGAGTTTGGATAAAGCAGCAGATACGATACGAAGGACTGATATTAGGAGCTTCTTTAAATTATTCCTAGTAACAGGCAAGAAATGTTTTTTCTTATCCTAAAAAAAATTCTGAGATGTCAAAACAAATTTTTCATCTTAATTTGGAAAAATCAGAATCTCAAACCTTGCCTCAGTAAGGGAGTCTGAAGAAAAAAGCCCAAAAGGTTTGCATGAGAACTGTCATCATTTTCAAAATGCTGCAGTTCAGCTTGGAATTTTGTCCTTTTTTTAAACTCTAATTTGCATAAATGTAGAAGATAGAAGGGTAATGTTATTTGGTCACTTTATAGTGCTGAAATGGGATATTTTAATAATTCTGAACTTTTTCACCAAACCTTTAAACTTTTCAAAGTGAAAACTGATCTAAAAAAGTGTTTTCAAACCTAATCTTGTCATGTGAACATTTTCAGCTTTGGATATTTGGCATCTTCTTACTAGAAAAGATTTCATAAAGAGACTCTCTACTAGTACTTGTGATGAGGCTTTTTGATTTGATGAACTGCACACTGGACTCATCAAAATGCTTAGGGAATATCCCTTGAGGAAATCTGGTTGTATTTGATCATCACTAACCTATGATTCAATATGTATCTTAATATGGCTTGAACACTTGCGTAGTATTACCTGGTTCAGATTCCTGAACTTCTTGAGGCAGGTTGACTGACAGAGACTTCCCAAATCTCTGTGGAAAATTTAGAAGTGACTGACTGGAACTTTTAACAAGTGGAGACCTCCCAGGCCTGTGCGATACCTTTGGAGCACGCCTCGGTGCGTTATCTCCAAAAGCTCTCCCGAATCTCAGAGGCAAATTAGCAATTGGTTTAATGCTTCTTTCTTCTGGATAACCTCTTCCAAACCTAAGAGGTAAATTAGCAGCTGAATTTGGCATCTTGTTTATGGTAGAAGGGTTCATTTTAAGGATATTTTTTGATCCCCAGTCTTGCATTTCTTCAAAATTGAGACTCCTCTCCTTTTCTTCCAAGATATCTTTAATCTAAAGAAAAAGAATTAAATAAAGGATACTATCATTTTATAGGGCATTGCTCCAGCTACCAATCACACAAAGCATTCATTTTAATATCTTCCTAGAAAGCTGCCGGGTAACACTCTCTTTTGGATATCTAATGCTTTTTAGATGTATTTGCTAAACTCCATTGTAATGTGGATTACTTCATATGCAGATGTTGTCCTGCTTACCTTTTCAGTACACTGGCTCAAGAGCACATTTCCATATCAGTATCTAGAACTGTTCAAATGGTGTCAGTTGGAAATATTTCTGGGCATAGGTGGTGGTACCTGTGCCATCAGTTAAGTGTAGACAGGACTACTGTCCTGTGGCACTGTCAGGTCCACATTTTCTAGTATCACCAACTGAAGTTGTCTGCAGAGGAAGATGCTGGCTATGTTTAGCAACGTGACACAGACCCAGCCTTTTACACATCTAGTCTGGATGAGCAGGAGGATGGGCCAAGCTACATGAAGGTGTAGCTCCTTTCTTCCTAAGTGCTTGGTGGATGCTTTTGACCCAATATCCTGCTGGGCTAACAACCAGGGAAATGTATGGCAAGTGTTTGGGTCAAGTTGATATGATGCCTGTTCTGGCCTTGCAGCATAGAGATTGTCCTCAGCTTTAAGTTGTTTTGGTCCTCCACTAGTACACAAGATGCATTAGGAGCTCCTGGGCTCCTAATTTTTGCACAGCCAGCACAAAATCTACATTCTGTGTCTATGCTGGCATACAATGAAGAACTGAGCCTAGTGTATTTCTGGTCTCATGAAGCAAAGGGCAGCTGTTTCCTGTAAACTAGCTATATCAACATGACCTTATAGCAGTGTTCTTTCCCTGGGCATATTGAAAGTCACTTATTTTTATGGCAATGATAGATTTCCAAACCTTAGCAGCAAATAGGTACAAATATGTTTTTCAATTTAAGTTAAAGACACAAACGTTACTAATCTTCATTTCAGTTCCTTGTCCCTATTTGGTGACTTCCTGGGAACTTTTCCAGCTATTGGGAGAGAAGGAGAATGAGCCATTCTAGTTCATACTCCATGATTAAAACATTAAATAAACTATCCCTCTTATTGCACCTGCACATCCCTTCTGAAGTATATAAAAGACAGTGAGCTGAAGACCACAGGAGTTCACTAACATAATTAAAGTTGTATTTTGGTTTGAAGGATCTTTATTACACCAATGATGATGAGTCAGAAAGAGAGGTTGGGTCTCATTTCCCAGGGAGTATTTGTAGGGTAGACAAGAAAAATAATACAGATGACCTGTGCAAATTTCATTTGGCATCTATTGAGACATAATAAATGTGCAACCCTGCAAAGATGTTTTTATAGTCAATTTCCAGAGTAGAATTGTAAAACCATTAACTATATTAGATTTAAAATGCTGTCTGTTTATCATTATTCTTTGAGTATCACAAGCATGCCTTTATTAATTTTGGATTAATAATATATCTGTTATATTTTGTGCATAAAATACCTGACAGGAATTTTAATTGAAGCCCCACTATGTAAGCAAGAAACATTTCAGAGTAAGTCTCAATGTAATTGCAAGGCTGTATTGCAAGAAAATTGAAACATGAATCAATTTACACAGTGTATGTGCTCAAGCAAATGAATTTCCTGAAAATTCTTCTGACAAGCCTTTTTCATACTGCTAGTTCTGCAATGCTGAGTACTGTGCAGTGGGGTTAGGAGAGCCTTTGCCAAAGATTTCAAAGTGCTCAAGGTCTGACCCACAGTTCCCCCAAATAATTCATGGCAATACAGATCTTACCTTGTAATACTTATCATCATCATCTTCTGTGCTCTGAAGAGAGGACTTCATCAGCTCATCTAGGCACATAGTATTCGATGTCTGAAAGACCACTGTAGATAAGGCAAACAGAACAAACTTAATTGGAAAGAATTTCATTTCTCTCAAATTACACTTACTTAAGGAGCTCAGAATCTGTACAGAAAAGAAAACTGCCATCATTTTATATGATCAGAAAACAAAAAGATTTTGTTCCTATGACATCAGTCCCAAAAGCTGCAATTCTTAATTAGGGATGTAATTTGAATATATTTGAAGAATGTTGGGAATTTCTTTTGTGAGCCTTCTTAAGGAGCATAGATTCTTGTTAGGGACACACTGTCTTTACAAATATTTTCCTCTGGTGAAATATGTCTTAATTAGCTAAACTTGAGAGCCATAATGTAGGGACTTACAAAAGTCACAGTGTTCCACCACCAGCAGAAGAAAACACCTTGTTTCTTTTGTATCAGTGTCCTCAGAAGGACTGTGAAAGGAAGCTTTCTCCATATATGTATTCTTCTGTTCTTATATGATCCTTTTGGATCATATAATGCTTGTTTGTTATGTATAACTAGGGACATTTGGCCTATTGAAATGAGGTGCTCTCTACTGAAGTTATTGGTCAGGTCATAAGAGATGTTATGTATCGATGAGATTTATTGGTATACATCATGTCTTTGCGCTAAATTGAACATGTTAATTTGCATTCAGGGTGAATTAGGAACATGATTTAAAACCCTGCCCATCAGTTAAGTTTTCAGAAATTTCAAAGGTTGTGTTGCATCTGTGTTCTTAGGGCCGAATGTCCAATAGCAGTTTTTAAAAAGGCACCTGCCCCTTTGCTGCACACTGTGAAAGCACTGGACTGCCCATGTGTGTTCTGTCCCAAAAGGGGATTCAGGCTGCACACTACATATGCCCTTAAAGTGCACATTAAATTAGTTGCTAGATAGGCTGGTGAGCCAGGCTGCAATAAAAAAGCCATATTGTGTTGTTCTTCCATTTGTTATTCTTAAATTCTTGAAATGACTGCCTTCATCTCATATGGTAGTACTTAAAATCAGCTGCACAAGAAGAAAATCTGATTGCTCATCATAAAAACACTGAAAAAGTGGACTCTAGGCAAGTTCTTTTGCATTTGAACACTGGGCTTTTAAAATGTTCATTCTGTCAAAACACTGGCAAAGCTGTCCCAAGAGAACATGTTTTATCTGTAGGCAGTATGGATAGTATTGACTTTTTATTTGTTGACAGTATGTTACTGGGTTTACCGCACTGTGAAGCTGAAGGAATTGGTAGTAACCTGATTTTAGAATCAAGTTGCCAGTTCTTATGGGTTTAAAGCTGCATGCCATGCATGGATTAATTTCTGCCTTAGATTCTCTGAAACTGAGATCCTGAAGGCATTAAGTGGCATTGTATTAGATCTAACAAGATACTCATACCTCCTTTCGGACTCATGAGAACAACAGGTGTGTTGGAAACTGCTCTGACATGACTATTGCTTTAACTTGACTTAAATAATGGAAAACACTAAACCTGTCACCCACATTGCTTACTAGATCCACTTAAAGTGAAAAATTGAGAAAAATGAATTTCAATTAATGATCTCCCTAGGAGAAGTAACAACTTCTCCTTCTTTCCCTCTCCCACACTTTAATTCTTATCCAAGAGGAGGAGAAGCAGCAAGCCCCTGTTGGGCCCCCTTGGGCCATAAAATAATTGAATTGTAGAATGGTTTGGGTTGGAAAGGACATCGAGATCATCCAGTTCCAATCCCCCTGCCATGGGCAGGGACACCTTCCACTAGNTCCCTCTCCCACACTTTAATTCTTATCCAAGAGGAGGAGAAGCAGCAAGCCCCTGTTGGGCCCCCTTGGGCCATAAAATAATTGAATTGTAGAATGGTTTGGGTTGGAAAGGACATCGAGATCATCCAGTTCCAATCCCCCTGCCATGGGCAGGGACACCTTCCACTAGAGCAGGTTGCTCCAACCCCCGTCCAACCTGGCCTTGAACACTGCCAGGGATGGGGCAGCCACAGCTTCTCTGGGCACCCTGTGCCAGCGCCTCAGCACCCTCACAGGGAAGAGCTTCTTCCTAATGTCTAATTTAAATCTACCCTCTGTCATCTTAAAGTCATTACCCCTTGAGCAATCCAGGGATCAGGTGTAATCCTATCCTTGAGATTAAGACCACTATACTTTTGGACACCAAAGGATTGTTTTGCTATGCTAGCCTATCCTCTGGTGGGGCTTAGACTAAGGTGTCAACCACATGAAAGTGGTGATCTGGGAGCTGGATGTAGAGGTAACATCTGGAAGCAGAGTTATGTGGGGAGAGCTTGCTACTGAGGTGAACCTGCCTGGAACAGAGCATGTGGGGAAGCAACCCCCTTCCCAGAAGATGGAAATCTCATTGACAGCTGGAAGTGAAAAGGAAACTGTTTCCCTCAGGTGAACTTCCTCAGGTGGAGAGGGTGTAACAGATTCTGCTCATTTGTTATGTGACAAGAGACCATTAAATTGTTAAAATAGATAAGAATGGTATTAGTAACCTAATTAGGAGCCCCTATGAGAAAAGAATGCCTTTTAATCAGTCACTGCCTTTTATGTGCTGTTTTCCCTTGTTGTTGTACACAGTAATTACATTAATTTCCTCTTTGTTTCTTAGCTGTATGTAATCCTTCTGGCCCTGGCTGACAGCAGAAAAGGCTGGATTCAAAGTTCTGGTGCTTCCTTCAGAAAACTGCTTGGAAAAATGACATATGATGGGAAAAACCACTGTTTTACATGGTCTCGAGGGACGGTGCTTTACCTTTGCATTGTGTGTGACTGTTCTACATGCTGGTTTAGAGTAGAATGTTGTAGATGAGGAGAGAAAACATACTGGGCCAGTAATGATTCCTGAAGAGTGGTTGTATGTACATACATAAATGTATGTATGAAGTAAGGAAGCATCATCAGTCCTCAGAGTGCCTTGGTAGCCTCCTCTCAGTAAGTGACTTCTCTTTTTTCTTTGAAAAGGATAAATATTCTTGGCAGGGAAATGGAATTTTAGGGGTGCCAGAATTTTCGTATTTGCAAATCTGGGTCTAATTCTTTGGAAAATGGTGGGAATAAAAGGAGGCTGTCAATGGAGAAGACCTGTAAAAGGAGCTCATATCCTCATGGTGCTGTGGTAGGTCAGGGGCAGCAATTATCTCTTTTCACTGAGGGTTGAATGAGGGTTCCTGACTCTCTGGAGCCTCAAGTCAGGGGGCTTCCATCGGTGGGAGCAGATGGATTTTCCAAATTCCTTTTCTTTATGGCAACAATAAAGACAATAATGAATGCAATTCATGCGCTAATATCTATCTACAATGTGGTCATTTACTGTTGGGCTTTCCTTTTAGCTAGCTGCTGGTTTATGAACCTTTCTTGATCAACGGTCTTTCAATTAACTGTGTGAAGATGTTTGCTTTCTAAATTAAATGGAATTGGCAAGCTCCAAAAACTCTCCTGGATTGTTTGGCATAAATACAACTTCTGTTTTCCCTTGACAGGATAGGAAAATGTATTGCTGTTGTCTAAACATCAGGCCTTCTTGACATTCAGTTTGTCTTGTATGTATGTTGATTTCCTAATCAACATAAAGTGAAGTTTTCAGGTGTTTTGCATGCCAGGCAGAAAGAGAGCTGTACATCCCTGTACCTTTTTTATGGATTAATCTGCCTTTGAAGGCTCTACAGCAGGAGCTCTGGAAATTCAAGCAGTTACGATGATTATTCATTATCCTTCTTGAGGAAGGACTTGTCAGAACCTCTCACTCAAGTATCAGAATGGATAATGTGAGCACTCTTAATCAATGTGACTGCAAGTTCTGCTGTGCTTTGATCATCTTCAGCAAAGAGTAAGCTGGCTCTGCTGGCTTCAAACTGAGGCACGATCTATTAAGATTGCTTATTTGATGAGGGAAGACATATCTGTTGGTGGCAACAAACAGCGTTGGGAAGAGGGCTGTCTATTCCTGAGTTGCTCCAGTTTGATCCTAAGGTGTCTGATTAAGGCATACGAGGGGGAGCAGCCTCTGAGTATTGTTGAAAACAAATGCTGAGTTCCTAGCCTCTTGTCTCACACTTGTTTTGTCTCATTATCTTACATCACTCACCAGCCCGGCTATCCTGGAGACAGGACTTGGCCATAACTGAGCTTCTGTTCTGAAAATCTCCCAGTTAAATAGGAGCAAACCCTCCCATGTGCATGTGAAATGAGCCTCACAAGCAGGACCAGTTTTAAGAGTTTTCCTACTAGGAGCATGCTACAAACTAGGACAAGGTAGTGCTTGCTTCTTTTTTTCTCTTAATTTAGTGTAAGTAGGCACGGGAAAAAGCATTGATTTTGGCTTAGTGGTGTAACAGTAAGGTAGATCTGATCTGTGATGAGTTACTGCTGTGATTTGATGTACATTTACTTTAGAAATTCAACATTAAAATGTAATTAGTGGTAATGGCAAGAGTAGCTCAATTTCACAAGCAACTCAATGCACAGTAAGTTATTTGATTCCAGTGCAAGAACAAGTTTTAATATTGCTCTTTCTTAAAAAAAGAATATACTGATAAATCCTTATCCATTATTAACAACCTGTTGTGTGAAAATTGTATGTCATATGACTCTTGTCACGAATAAGCATCTGCATATTTCCATAATGATAAATCATTTATAATACATTCATTTTGCCATTATATATCATGTGACCTATTCTATGGCTCATTTTGAAGTCAGAAGATTTAAAAATACATATTTTTTTTTCACTGGCAAAAAATTCTGTTCATTTTTCAGGCATTTCTATGGGATGCAGTGGGTTGTGCTGGCTTTTCTGTGTTGTGCTTAGTCCTGGTGCACAAGCCAAGGTGTATTTGCCTGGAGTATCTATGGCTCTAAGCAGACGGTCATACTTCCACTGCACTCAGTATCCTGACACTGTATTCGAATGTAGGCCTGGTGTCCTTCTTATACTGACAGTAAATATTTCAGTGATCAGGAAGCCAGTGAAGCTTGGTTTCCCATGACTTTGTGACTGAAGAGTAAACAACAGTGTATATTCTCTGAGGTCCAGTAAGGATAGAATCCCTGCATGAGCACCGTGTCTATCCTCTCTTGCCATGCATGTTATCATGAAGTGGAATTTCAGCAAGACTTCTCCCTGCCAAATTCAACTGAATTTGGCTTCTAGGCTTGAAAGTTATTGAGGGTGACTGACAGGCACACACTTATGCATAGAGAAACTGATTTGCCTCATTTCATTAAGAAACCAATAATAAATCAGGAATGACTCAGATGAATTACCACAGGTATAAAGCCTCAGCATCTGTGCAGTTATTATGGCACAGTGATAATTTCTGTCTTATTAATATATTAAGAAAGCATTAGTTCATCTTTGGGGATTTTGAAGAATAAGGGAATTTATTATGAAAGCCCCTTTCTTTGTGTACTGTAGCTTGGTAAAGGAAAACAACTTTTATGAAACAGCCCTCTCTGATTTGCAGTGTCAGACCTTCAGTTTTAAACTGGGTTTTCATCTATACATAGCTCTGAGCATTCCTGTTTTCTGGGTAGTATTAAACAAAGGACAAATGCATTACAAATGTCAAGGTACATATAATCTTATTTTAAGGTTAACCCCTATGAATTGGTCTCCAGTGTTAGAAGATATTTTCCCCCTTGATTAGCTGAATCCAGGATATGAATGTGTAACTTCACATTTTAATAGGTTCTCTATTTTTAACTTGAGCTTTTGGAGCAGCAGAGCAGCATGAGAGACGGAAAACTATGGGAGGCTTGAGTTATTATGGTAACAAGCTGAAAATGGCTTTATCTTGGTAAAGAAGGTGTGAACAGTAATTCTGGATTAGACAGGTTCTTCAATTATACATTTGTTAGTAATAAAATAAACATGTTTTCAATAACATTTGGGATATAAATGCATTCTTTTTTACTAACTACTCTGCTGAGTGTAATACTGTACTTAGCAATCTACTACAATGTGTAGCAGCTCTAGCCCATTCTTGTATATTAAAAATTAAACCCTTTTACCATACATTATTGAAAGTGCTTTGGTTGGCTGCAAATCAAGAAGGACTTCATAAAGTCTTAGAAGAATGTGAAATCTGATTAAATCTAGGGTCCACAGGCAGCAATGGAAAGTGCATGAGAAAAAAAATACAACATTAAATTATGTCTTAAAAAACTCCTTCAGGACTTTAAAATATCATTAGCAGCTTTTATTCAAGTTAACTATTAACCAAGGGATTCTTAATAGATTCATTATTCCATGTTCCCCCTTCCCTTTTTCAGTTTGGAACCCGTGTTAGTTATAGATACAGACACCTTCATTCCTTGTTCTCTGGTTTTGCACAATGATTTTTCCCCTAGAAATATTGTGCTCATTTAATAGTTCCCCTATGCCTTGTATATAAACAGAGGAGCATGAAGATTGCACTATTTATTAGCTGAATTGTGGGTTGCAGGGTCTGAAACTCGCTTTAGGAAAAAATGCAAACAATTTAGGTGAGGCAAAAAAATGAAAGGGAAACACCTATGTTTCTTGGAGGGAGAAAGAGGCTGCAAGCACTTTACTGACAAAACTAGAGAAGCAGGTCCAGCTTATTTGAAACAAAGCTTCTGTCCAGTTTTTGGCTTGATTTTCCCTCTTTTTGCTCCCTCCTCCCCCACAGCATCACCCCTCCCCTAGTGTAACTTTTTTAAAGGGAAAAGGGAGAAAGGGGAAAGATCTGTTCTTTTAATCCTTGCTGGTTTACAACAGTGACTTTAGACAGCATCCTGGAATGGGAATTAGCATTCCACTGGGAAGTACTGAACTTTGCATGCGGTGGTGAAGGAGCTGATGGTGCCATTACTTAACCTTGAGCTGAATCCTACCCACAAGACCTGTAACATGTCTTTATTTGCAAAGAGAATGTGGAGAAGCACAGCCACTACCATGGAGCCGTGGTCCATGGCTGAGAGTCGGTTTTGATGCTTACATAGAAATTATAATTCACAATCCCAGCTCATGGAATGTCCCCATCTCACCACCATGAGCACGGGGACAGGTGGGGAAGACTTCTGCCTCATGTCAGGCATGCATCTCCCTGCATCAGGGTCAGGGCTGTGCTCACCCTGACAAACCAGGCCATGGAGAAGCAGCCTGATGCTCCTCACCAGCTCCTGCCAGCTCCCATTGCTGTTGACCAAATCAGCTGGAGCCAGAAAAGGGCTTGACAGGCTGCTGTCATCTCACCTGGGGAAGGAACGTGGAGCCAAGAAGGCAGTTAGTGAGCCTCCTGTCAGGGCTGCCTTCCAGGGAGTGAGAGGGTCAAGGGCTTCTCAACTTGGTGAAGCAGGGCTTGGGAAGAGAGGTACCAACTTGACTGCAAACAGGTGAGGTTAACAATGCAGACAGTTGTCCAATGACTGCATATTTTGTGCAACTTTCTTTGAAATGTGGTACTGGATACTGTTTGAGGTAGCATGCTGGGTTGGCTGGACAGCTTGGCTGCTTTATCACTGAGGTTTTACGATCTGGTGAAAAAAGGTCACGCTTCTCCACTACTTTCCATCCCTTTTGGTTTTTTTAATTGTTTGTGCATCCCTGTTCATCCGGAATACAGAGGGCAGATTCTTGTGAAGATCTGATCCTAATGGTGTGACTGTGGAATCAGAAAGTTTCTAATGAAAAGACTGGGAATGGCAAGGTGCAAGTGAGTACTGGAACCCAACACTAGCTGTTCTGCAGCTCCTCTTTGGTATCTCAGGACGGCTGAATGGGGAAAGGATGATATGAAGAAATTACTTTTTTTAAAAAAAGCCCTGGAAGAACAAATCTCTCATCTGAATACAGGATGGGACACACCATCTTCAGCTGGAATGATCTAGAAGAAAAAAAACGGGATTAGTCAAGTTTAATTGCTGTGCTGGTTTTGGACCCATATATACTGAAACAGCTGTGGTGCAACCTCACTTGGTTTTGAAAAAGAACATTTCACAACTGTTTGACAGTGTGTCCTTAGTTTATGAATAAAGAACATTTACTGCTAAGAGTCACCTGTAGTGACCAGCATTTCTGGGATGGGCTGGCAATGGCCTGGAAAAGTCATTTTGTAATTCTTGACATATTGGTTTGGGCATCAGATAAGCATGTACTGGAGGGAGGTTTTGTATGACAGTGTCGCCCAGAATCCTTCTCAGATGCCAAGTCAGTTTGTTTGCTGCTCAGTTCCCTGAACCTTGCACAGATTTATTAGAGACAAAACCAATCCTGTAGCAAAGGAGCTTTGGTGGGGCTGTTGTAAGGCAAGTGCTAGGAACAATGAGAGCCATGTATGGTGCCTGTGAAGGAAGAGAGTAACAGACAAAGAGCAGGGGGAGAAGATCAAACCTGGACAGTCTGTGGAAGCCACTGATCCAAAGCTCAGTTTTGTGCTCTGTAAAGTATGAGAACTAAATAAATCTTGAGTTATAGGGCTATAATTCCTCTGCTGGATTGTGGTGACTCATAAGGCCACTTGAGCTTTTGCTCTTATAGTTTATGATATAACCACAATCCCCTGGTGGATTTAGAGCCCTGTAATTTTTTTACAGTAGTGAGCTGTTTCTCTATTTACAACAGTGCCTCACTGGAGATGCTGATAACAGTCACCTAGTTCAATCATGTAGTTCCCTATACTCTTGCATTTGTTTTTGTAGAATTACAATTTCTCTTTAGGAGCAGGCTGACAGAGGCTGGAAGCAAAGGGAGGAAACTCTGGTTTTGCCTGTGTTTGTCTCTTTAAAGACTGTTTAATTTAGCAGCTATTTGTCCAGATGCAGGAGGGCATAATGACTACCAATTTCACATCTCTATATGACAAACAGCTATATGACTCCCACTTTCCCATATTTTCTGTTCTCTTTCTTTCCCCCCTGCTGTATATTAATTTCTCAATTAAAGTTAACCTCACCAGCTTCTTGCACAGGATGTTATTATAATAGAAGGCTGAAGGGAGGTCAGTGTGATACACCACAGGCAGATGCCAGACCAGAGCAAGAGGCAGGTCTTGGGCTTAATCCCACCCTAACACTGTGCCATGGATTTTGGTTCAGAACAGATGGACATAACCCTTAATTTGATTAGTTGTGAGTATGGCAGGGAGGCAATCACAGCAAAAGGGGATGAGTGCAGTAGGTAGCTAATTCAAGTGTCATGTGCTAGCCTGCTGTAGCATCACAGCCATATTCTGCTCAACAAGTAACTGCCTATTACTTAGTGCAGATAAATAAATAATAACAGTCAGTTCAGCTGGACAATCTACCCATTGTACCCCAAGCACTGAGAGCAGGAGCATCACAAACTTGGCAGCAGTGCTGGGAAGATGCTTAGGAGAGTTAAAAACATAGAGAGGTAGGGGATGCCTTAAAGTTTTTGATTTTGATAGAAGTAACTGACCTTGGCATTTAAAAAAACTCAGTGTCTCTACTAACATCCTTCAGTACAAGTTTCAGGGATTTTACTACAGGTCAAAAAGTATATCTGTGGCCAAAAGGAGCCAAAACTTTGCCTTCTGTTTCTTTTTGTTGTCAAGAGCCAGATGCTGGATGTGATGCTGATAATCATTCTGTCTTATTCTTTAGTTTGGGATGGGAAGAAATATACTACAAAAATATATCATGATATCCACTTTGTCAAAGCTCCTAAGATAGGACATTTGTATAGGAGAAAACCCCACACATCGACTCTTTGACACTAGATCTACTGATTTATATGAGTTTGTATCTTCAGGGTGTATTTTCAATTAAACTATACCTAAAACCCCAAGATGCCTAGACATTAATGAACAGATTTTAGCTAGTGCCCTCCTAAGCACTGGTCAGTGCAGTACAGACTACAATTTCATGTGAAGCAGATTTTGTCAGATTTTGTGCACTGTATGCTAGGTTTGGCCATGGTAATGCCTAAAACAACTCAGCACTTTCTAGATTTTACTTTTAACTTCATTATTGATAAAATATCTAAATTAGGCTGTTATGCAATTTGGTTATCATTCTGTCTTTGGGCACACAGTGCTGTACGCAAATAGAAAGAAACAGAAAAGCAACCCCAAAAGATTTATTCTGCAATCTCTCAATTTAACCACATGGGGGCATGAGATATTTATTTAAGAGCTTTGTAGGGCACCTGATTGAGAAATCTGTGACTGCAGGAAGCCTTACTGGTAAACTGGGATCAGGATTGTCACTTTGTCTTTTAGCTCCCTACTTGCAGTCAAAAATACTTAGCACCTAATTATTGCAAGTGACATTAACCTAAAATATAGTAGCAAACAAAAATACAGCATGGGCAGGAAAGAATATTAAACGGATTTTAAATAACCCCATTAGTTAACCTGGCCTCTAAATACATTTTAATGATGCTATTTTTGTGTCTCTCTAAACAAAATCTGATGTCTTCAATATAACCCTGCGCATCTGACTTAACCTGAACATTTCAATTAAATGAAAAGGAGGCTTCTCTGAGATACAGCAACCTAGATCTGGAGTAAATCCATTTCATTAATTGCCCAGATGACATTAATTTTTGTCATTCACTTGCAAGATGAGTTATATGCTCTATACATTTCGGCCCAGATCCAGCAAAGCACATAAAATCATAGTTAATGATGTTAAGTGCTTGAGTAGTTCTTCTTCAGCACATGCCTTAAGCTGAGTACATATTGAAGTGAATTCCAACACAGAGAAAGTGGCACAATCAAACCTTTAATTAGTTTTAAGATGGAATTCAAAATGCAATGCAATTCTTTGCACTTTACATTGAAAAAAAAATGCATGCTTTGAGCCTCTCTTGGGAAAGAGATGACTAAACCTATTTGTCCACTTCAGTTTCCAAAGGGAATGAATGCTCATTGTTTTCTGCTGTTGTTCTCCCCTAAATTTATACATTTATTTTGCTCAGTCAACTGGTTTGTTTACAGCAGAATATTTATATGAAGATTTCCAAGTCTGTTATTTTATGGGCTTTTTTATTTAGAAGATAATTCACACATTTTATTGGTATTTAAAAGGGTGGAATATTTTTACTTCTGCTTCTGTAATTCTAAATCAAAGCAAAAATGAGCAGCAGTATGGCCATATAAACAAGTGTTCACAGTACCTGAAAACTTGTTTCTTTCCAAAATAATGTGAAAATCAGGATTTTGTACTGCACATTTCTGATCCAAATATTTAATGCTCACACTGCTCAAAGGAACCATAAATTTAGGTCTTGTATTTTGAGACATTGTGTACTTTCCATGGTGCACTTTTCAGCATGTGCCTCTGGCATACTGATCTGTGTCCCAGCGAGATTACTGCACACGGGTGAATTCTTAGTCTAAGAGGGAACATTGTCCTCTTGTTCATCTCAGAGAGAAGAAGCTAAGGAAAAAACCTCAGATTCAATCCATACTTCACCAAAACTTGGACTGCTTTGTTCTCTGGCTTTGGTATAAACCCATCTTTGTGGTAAATACATTTTCACAGGGAGTCTAAATAATGCCCACAGTCATAGCAGTCAGAGGCAAAGCTATTTCTGAACATAATGTAGTTGGTACAGTACAGCAGAATTCATTCTTGAACTAGCATAATACAGCTATCGGGTGCTTTTCCCTAAGCTATAAACCTTCATATTTCAAAGCCTAGGCTTAGGTACGCTGTTTTTGCTCTAACACTTTATTCTTGGCATCTTGCATTTTTAAGGGCTTGTAAAATCCTTCCCAACAAATGCTAAATAACCCGAGACTGTTGATCCACTTGTATAACAAAGAAGCTCATGTCTTTGGTTGTGTTCTCACTCATACCACAAGCATATGTGAGGAATTATGGTAAGTAAACAGAGGATGAGTTAGCCTTACCCTGGCAAAATGGATTTGCCAGCCTTACCCTGGCAAAATGCCCACTGACACTAAGTGTGTATTTTCTGTTGCCGAACAAAGTCTGCTGTATTTTACTGCATTTCTTTTATGTTCCCTATTATATCTGTTCCTTGCTAGCAACGAAGCACTTGCGTGTATTAATGTCTAAAGCAATCAACTCGTCTATACGCTTTCTAAAATGGATGAGCCAATGAGCATGGTGTCAGAGACTGTTTTCCGGTAAGTTTTTCTGATCCACTAATGCACCAAATATATTTGAATTTACTATTCACATAACCTTTTATGGAACACTATTAAGCCAATTTGGTTGATAACTGCTACAACCTTTTTAGTAGGTTGCAGGACAATAAGGGCACTATTCCTAGATTTGGTTTGCTATATCATCCACTACATACTGATGCCATGACATCCTTGTATGAAGGAGGAGATCGCAGTTAGGTGTGTTTTTATAAAGATTGCTTGTTCTTAAATGGAGAACTGATTAGAGTGAATGATTTAATATCGCTCTTCCTCAGAAGCAATGGAATCTTGGGAAAGGATCAAACAGTCCCTCTAAGTTGGCTACCATCTTCCTGACTTCACATTGTTTTTAAATGAAACATCTGGCACATTCTCCAGCAGGGGTATTATTCTGTTCTTCTTGACAAAGTAGTTCAAAATTTGCTGGAAAACAAGCTGAATGGAAGAGGAATTTTTTATTTATTTATTTTTCCCATAGACATCTGGAACTTTCTTTCAAAGCTGATGTGATCTTTCATCCAGACAAGAAAGGCTTTGATGCAAACACTGAGATTCCCCTATCTCTCAGTTAACTGGTGTTAGTGAGGTAGGTTTGACAGTCCCTAATGCAGTCTCTGGAATGCCTTACTGCATTAAGACCTGTCTATTGTGTCTCAGTTTGCTCAAAGACATCAGCTTCCTGTTGTTTGACTTCTGTCCCTCTGGGGATGGTTACAGGTTTTACTTGCTTTCATTATTTTCTCTTGTAAAACCATAGAATGCCAACAAAGAGAAGCCCTTTTGAAGCAGCAAAACCAATCTCTTACAGACATTCCTGTGAGCTTTAGTTTTCACAAAACCTCACATATAAGAGAAAGATAAAGGAGGACTTGATTAAAAGTAGAGCTGTTTATTTTTGTAGATCTGCCCACTTCTGGGGGTGATCATGTCATTTTCCTGTAATATATTTATTAATTGAAACAATTAATAGAAGCAATTATCTTTGCTTCTACCATGCATACCTCAGTTATATTAAAGTATTATTCTGTTTAAAAAGTTGCTCATCTTTAAATCCAAATTTAAGTGTGATTGATTTAAACAAAGTCTGTGCCATGCCTTCATGGTAGGACGCAGCAGAATAAAGGGAGTCTTATCTTCTCCACTGTTCAGCAGTTGGCACTGAGGGTAATAATTTGGCAGAGATCTTACTGTGTGGGGCTTTTTCTCAAGCTGTGCATGTAGATTGTACACAGTGACAGAACAGAGCCCTCACAGCCACACTATTATCAGAATGAGAGCAGAGACAGGGAAGAAATACATAACATTCATTTAATTTTCTGCTTTGGGGGCACTACAGAAACCCTTGTCACTTCTCCATGAGGTTGCACTGCATCTCCACATTCCCATAGCTAGACTTCAAGGCATATTACATCTAATGAGCAAAAACCATATAGCACATACAATTTCCTGGGTGAATAGTCCAAGTTTCTACAGCTGAAAAACATGAAGCTTTGTAACCTATTCCCTTCCCAATAGAACTACTCATTTTTTTCTCCAAGACAGTCCAACAAATACCATTATCCAGTTAAACTCCATATTGAAATCATGTGCCTAAAAGTGTATCAAGTTTTCCTGCAACAGTGATCAGTCTCACGAAATATATTACGCTTTTGTTTAGACCCTGCCCACTTCTGTGCCTTTGCGATTACAACAAAGCTTCACCAGAAAATACAATTGTTTCACTTGTCTGTGAAATGGTGCGAATCAACATCTCCTGATGAAAAAGCATAGGTGAAAAGGATTCTTAAGTGGCTGGTTCAGTCAGATGCTATCAGAACTGTCATATTGCTGAGGATCTGTAGGCACTGACAGTTTGCCAGCTATTCTTTAAGGTGCAGGAGACAAAACGATACAGAGCAATTCTTCCCATTTAAGGATCATGCTGAGCCATTGCAGTATGGCTTTGGTTGCTGGCAGACAGTTCCTCAAACCAAAACCTATTGACCTATTCCATTACTGAAAAGAGTCCCTGACTCCACATTAACTCATCATTGCAGAACTATGTTTTGGAAAGAGTGTAGGACCTTTGTGGTGTGTTTATTGTCTGGTAAGCTAAGGGGTGATCTTACTCATGGCCCTGACATCTGATCATTAGAACATATATGAATTTCAATATTGAAAATATTAAAGATGAAAGTAGAGATTCCTCATCCGCTAAACATAAAAAACACAAAGTGAAAATCATTACTGACTCATATGTTTGAGAAACTGTGTGACAGTTATAACCCTGCAGCTGTTATTGATCTTGGCATTTAGAGGTTTAATATTGATTAGAAACTGATACACCACTGACATGCACATATCCATTTCTCTCAGGATATGCATCTCATCTTTTTTCTCTAGGTTCATCTGTAGAGCAAAGATCTCAGAGTTCAATGAACTGCTCAATAGTAGGTTCTGCATCCCACAGCTTTTCTTTAGTGCAGCCTCTTCCAAAGAGTTGACGGAAAGACAAGTGCCTTTGAACTACAGTGGACATACCTATAGAGTATAAGGTTTGACCAGTTTGACCATAAACAGGAAGCCAGGTTTGGGGGGGGGGGGGGGGGG
>NDXB01020042.1:60736-96733 GCA_002631895.1 Agapornis roseicollis | reverse complement strand
GGGGGGGGGGGGGGGGGGAAGTTTATAAAAAAGGAAGAAAAATTAAATGAGGCCATTTTCAAGACAAACACCCCCCCTCTCCCATAGTAAATAACAAGTCAGCATATAGAAGGAGACACTGACTTATGATTTCTTTTGCTAATCAGCACTAAGACAAAAGGCTGTTTAAAGAGCTAGTCCTCTGCTCAACAAAGAAGAGATATTTAAGGATTAAACCTCTTCTCAGAAGTAATGCTGAGTTGCACAGGTCTAAACTGTGACAGATATGTCAATGGACATTCAGGTTATTCAACTGGTGGGTGACTTGCCAGTTTTGAGGAAATGGGGAGAGACATATTGATCCAGTGGCTAAACGCTTGGTGTGAAAGTCAGTTATCCCCTGCTGGGGTCCGTAATACTGTGCCTGATGCAGCTTGGAGGGATTGGCCTGCCCTGGTCTTGCTCATTGCCCACACTGTGAGCTCCTGCCTCCTGAGGAATCTTGATCTCTCTGTTATGAGATTTGCAGCCTTCAAGCTCCCATTTACATGCTGTTCCAAGGCTTTTTGAAACAGTCTCAGACTGCCATTTTTACCAGTCCGAGTTGCAGAAATGAAGGACTTGAAGATCATTCCTCCAGTTCTGCATCTGTGAGTAGCTGCTGTGGAATCTGAAGAAGCAAGCATACATAACCAAGTGCAGTAAGCAGACACTGTGTAGTGATTGCCACTCATTTTGGTCTGGGGATTGTTTTTTGTTCGGTTGTTTTTGAGGGGTGCAGTACTTTATTTTTAGCACAGTAATGTTTTATTTTTCCGCTGTCTGGCTCCTTTAGGCAAGCATAACAAATGTAGTTACCATTCTCTGGCATCCTGAGACAAGTGCCTGGTTGTTTCATATCACTACTGGAATGTGAGACCAGTGAGAGATTTGGGCCAGTTGTTAAGTTACATGCATAATCTCAAAATCTCCCACATGAGCTTAGGGTTTTTCACATGCTTAAGCACCTAGGGTTGATTCAAAGCCACTTTGATGGAGCAACCAGGCCTTATGCATTAGACATGAAAGGCATTGGAATAAATTCCATTTCAGTTTTTAGGTCTGTCATTTTCAAGATTTACTCTTAGCTTACTTCCTTTCAAGAAAATTGGGACTGTGCTTTACCGAGCTTTACAAGCATTTCCTGAGAAATACCTTTGGAGAAAAGAAATCTGGCTAAAGAATGTACTCGCTTTCTTTATTTATTCACAGTTTCAGCAACAACCCAGGCAGCTTTTTATTTTTAACCTCTTCAGGGCTGAATGTTCCAGAAAGTTCAGTCACAGCCCAAGGAGTTTCATTTGCTTACCTCTAACAGTTTTGGTTGGTGTAGATGTAATCTCATTAGGTTATCCAGGGAGATTGACATGCAGAGGGAAGTAGTATCTCTTGTTTACTTATACTATGTATTGGGATAATCTGTGAAGCCCTAGTGGAGTTGTAACTCAGAACATGCTGATCAGAAGCATTAAGGAAATTAACATACAGCTCTATTAATGGCTTAAGGGAATCTGACTAAACAAACAAGACCACACTGAGCAATAAATGTGAGTCTCAGACTGCCTGACTTTCTTCATAACTACTCTAATTAATTGCTACAAAAGATTAATTTTATAATACAACATGGACATCAAAGGGAATGGCTTAGTGATTTAAGTGTTATGTGTCTCCCTGGGAGATGCAGGTTCGGTTCTTCATGCAGCTGTTGTCAGCCTTCCAAAATATAATAACTAAAATGAATTTCTTGTATTTTACTGCTAGAGTTTCTGTGGAATAAAGACCTTGGCTATTTTTCTGCTGAAGGCAGTGGCAGTTTTACTATTAATTTCAGTAGAAGCAGAAGTAGGTCCACTGTCCTGGGTTCAGCAGTAGCAGTCATTTTCTCCTTCTCAGTAGCTGGCCCAGTGCTGTGGTTTTGACTTTCAGCCTGGGAACAGCACTGATAACACCGATGTTTTTAGTTACTGCTCAGTAATGTTTACTCTGAACAAGGACTTTCTGAGCCTCATGCTCTGCCAGGTTGGAGAGGAAGTTGGAAGGAAGCAGAGACAGGACACCTGACCCAAACTAGCCACAGCATGTCATGCCCAGGATGTGGAACTGGAGGCAGTTACCCGGAAGGGTTAGATCACTGCTCAGTTGGGCTGGGTATCGGTCTTCGGGTGGTGAGCAGTTTTATTCTCTTCCCATGAGAGCTACATTCTTTCCATTCTCCTCCCCATCCCTCTGGGAGCGGGGGGAGCAAGGGGTGAGAGTGAGTGAGTGGCTGTGTGGTTCTGAGGTTTAAACCACAACATCCACAAACACTAAAACCAAATTCTGCTGTGAAATTATCTTAGTGCTTTTTCACACACAGAATGTCCTTGCCAACACCCTGCTTCCCATCAGTGGTCCAGATATACATGGTGACATGAGCTCTGTACAACCCCTTTACAAACTCACAAGTTGGATGTGTAATTAGCTGAAGTTGATTGCATTGGCTTCTGAATCAAGATGTGGCAGAACCATGAATTAGTGTGCTTGGAAGTGCAGCACAGCAGGATTCTAGCTAGACTGATAAAATTTCTTGTGAAATGTATTAGAGGAGATGACTGTAGTTGACCACCTTTGCATGGCCTCTTCTTTGGTCACTAGTTCAATTCTGCCCTAGTCCAGAAAAGAAAAGAGAGGTGGGGCTCCCTGGAGGAGTTTGAACCCAGTAAGCACTTTCTTTCTGGACTGAACCAATGAACACTTTTTTATATGTGGCTCTGCTGTTTCATACGAACCAGGATACAGGTCTCCAAACTGGAACTTTCAAGTCAGAGGATAAAGCAATTCTCTGATAGCTCAGGTAAATGGGACTTGCACCAGGTAGCACTGTTTGCTTCCAGTCTAGTTGCCTGAGGTCGTTAACTTGTCTCCCTTCATAATCAGGAGAGAAAGATTTGCACTTCTCAGGTGCAATTCCTCTGACTTTAAGGCTTGCACTTTAGAAGGTGGATGGCACCCAGACCATTTTAGGAGGAACTCTGCTTTTGTTTATATGAATCCAAACAGCAATCAGGCTGTTGCTTGAATTAGTTTCCAGTATTGTTTTCAGGGCCACAACTGAGCCTGTGGTAGCTACATGAATGGTTTTAGTGACAGCAAATATAAGACAACATGACTTTGATTAGTCCCAGTGAAGGGGGTGAAGCCAAGTCACATACTTTTATATTTGCAAGGCCACGCACATAGGAAGTGTGCTGATAGCTCAGCTGATGTGCAATACCCTAACTGTGCATCTGAGCCCAAAGGTTCATCAGTCAGGCTTTTTAATCACCTCAGTGAAGAACTGTCAAGCAGAACAATGTCCCTCTACTTGTAGATCTTGGCTGAAGCTGTGCTTATTTGATGGCTGGGCTGATCTTTTCTCTCCAAAAACTTGTGAATGGAATCCAGTGATTATTCTTGGTTTATTTTGACAAGTGTTTCCAGTGCTTTCCCTCACTTCATATTTGTCTACATGAGCCAAGTTGGAGGCTTATTTTAAAGAAAATGAATGGTAAAATAAGGCTCTGCATTCAGAATTAGGAACCTAACCAGGTGACCTGATTTTCAAAAATGCCAATTGCCCAGAAACAACTTCCAGCTCTAGAGGCCATTAAAAAAAAAAAAAATCTTAGCTTTATAACTGTTATTAAAATTATTATTTATGGTATGTACTGCAGTAGTACTGTGCCAACAGACAAAGACCCATTGTGTGAGGCACTGTACTAGCACAGAGGCAAAAGCTACATGGATTAAAATTCCAACTGCCTGTTCTGTGATGGAAACAAACTCAGAACACACATACCTTGCACAGCCCCCTCCTCTATGGAAAATGTCTGTTAGCTAGTCAGATGTCCTGCTTTATAGATGAGTGAGTCAACCTGCAGCCTTTGCAGGGCAGGGAAGTCAAGCAGCTAAGTCCTATCTACCCCATCCATTCTGAGACCCCTCTGGATACAGGTTAGGGACCCTCTCTGTTGCTCTCCATCCCTGGGCAGGTCATGCAGGAGCTCAGTATGAGCCCAGCCAGCTTTCTCCATGCAGCACTAATGGCTTTGGCTGAAGTGACAGGTCCTCTTATTTGTGGCTGTTTCTATGCCTTTCATGCCCAATCAAAAATGTTTACAAAGGTGCAGTCAGGGGATGAAGGCTGGGGGAGCAGAAGAAAAGAAATCCAATTTTGTTTGGAAACAGTTTCAGAGCTTAATTAGTAAGGAGGGGGGCAGAAACGGGGGCTGAACAGGTGGTGTATTATTCTGCCAGGGATCTTCAAAAGGGAGGGAGTGCATGTTGGTGGTTTGCCACAGAATGAAAAATGGGAAGTTCGGCAGTACCTGGGTACTTAAGAGCAGGTGAGCTGCGGAAGGAAGGTCACAGTTACACACACATGCACGCTCACAAAATCTGCATAGGAAAATAATAAATTTCTCTTTTTGCCTGTGAGGGGACAGCTCCCAGCTCTGCATCTGAGATTTACATGGATTCATATTCATTACATTAGCAGTAGCCACATTTAGCAGCGATTCCCAAAGGAGCAGGGAAATGATGGCCTCGAAGAAAGCTGCCACATTTCAAGCTCTCCAGCTGTGCCTTGCCACCATTGCTACATTCCACTGCCAAATGCAGTAATTTATGAATTTGTCTTTTTTATCTGCAAAAAATGTTAATTTACAGAATGAAGAGAAGACTAGGAAAGGGCTAACATGCTTAGAAAAGGAATGTCTGCATTTTCTCTTTACTGCTTTATAACTACTTCTCTGATGCTGTATGTGCTGTTTGTGTTCGTGAGATCATTATTATTTTACATTAGATGCTTAAAGAAGGCAGGGATGCTAGCAGATAGAGCACCCCAGCTTACAAAAAGAGTGGGTTGCCCAGCAAGGCTACTACAGAGTTTGAATAAATAGAGAATGAATTATGAATGGTAATGATTTCTGAGGGTTGCTTAAGTACTGAGTGTGTGCCATTAAAGGAAAATAGATACTGCACTAGTTTCAAAAAAAGCTACATTATGTTGCATTGGATAGAACTGTGTACACAGACATCTGTTCCAGCAGGGCAGACTGGACATTTTTTGGGTGAAATTATTCGAGTAAAGCAAAGTCATTATAAGTTCTGTGATACCAAAAAGGAAAAAAAGAAAAGGTGATTATTCCTAATTAAATATTTGTCACTCTTTCAGCATTGTTGCTGAAAGCAACAAGCAGAGCACTCTCTGGACCACTGAAAAAGCTGACTTTGGAGGCTGAAAAAAAAGGTTCATTATAGTCTTATTTGTTGTTTGATTCTGTTTCACAGTGTTTATGTTTTCAGTCTCAGGGAAACAAATTGCACTGCATTCATTTTTGGATTTTATGGAATTTCCTAAGGCAGGAGATTACACGCACATCTTCCTATAAAAATTTCTGTATCTTGAGAGGCACCAGCTTGGTAGAGTCCAAAAGTAGCCCTGCCAAGGCTTTTTCACATTACAGTTTAATAAGTATGTTCAGTGCTATCACTGAGATGCATAATAAGCCCTTTCTAATTCAAAGAGGTTTGCTACTGTGGTGTAGCGAATGAAGATCCTGCTCAAATGAGAGTAGTTCACATCCAGCAGATCAGCAGGTAGAGCTGTATTAAAACCTTTATATGTTCCTTTGTGAAACCAGGCATTTATAATGTTGACTAATTCTGGTTTCTTCCCCCTGGTGCTCAATGATTCCTAATTTTATGGCTACTTAATGAAGCAAAATTCTCCATTAATGTCTCTGCCTCTTAATGCCAGGGGCTGTCTTTTCAAGATGATGCCTCCTTAGGCCACTTCACTCAACAGAATGAAGGCAAGGCACTCATAGAAAGAAATAATCAGCTCAAGGCTCCCCTTTTTCTCACTTCAGGGTTTCTTCTGTTCACTTTGTGCTATTCTTTTTCCTTGTCCCCATACCGGAAATTAAGATTTCCTGTCCTTCCAAGTGTTTTGCTGTTAATATTTAGGGACTGTGAACCAAAGTCTACTTTTACTTATAAACCTTTCATAATGCTCCTGATTTCAGTCATAGCATGTGAGATTTACACCAGTGACCCCCCTGTGACAGGGGTTCCTTAGCACTCTTTTCTCCAGGCTTGTAAATTAATTTTCCTTGAGTCTCCTCTCAGGATAGTATAAATTATGGGGAAAAAGCCTGTAATTCACTGCTAGACGAGCAGCAGTAACTCCCCCCTCTACCACTTTCCTGCAAAAAGTAGGGGAGAACAGCTGGTGATCTCAGCTCGTATTTGCATGGCATGAGCATGAGCAAGATAGAAAAATAGACCCTGTTTGTGCCCTCTTACTTCTTGGTCCGTTTTAATGTGCAAAGGGAAGAATGTTAATGTCACATTAAAATTGTGTGCTGATGAATGCACACCATATTGTACTGGGTGCTCTTGGCTGCTGAAATTACATCATCAAGGCTTCTTTTTCCCCTTCCTCTTCTTTGATTCAAGAGCTCTCTGTGTAAATATTAACTATAGCTATCAAGAGGCAGAGGAGAGTTTCAAGAGACCTGGCCATTGGATGTCAACCCTTTAAATCATGATAATATTTCTTCTTGTGCTGTGTTCTAAAGGTTATGCCTGTGCCCTCCCACGTAGACAGTGCTGCATGATGGAAGCCTAAAAAAACCTCAAGGCTTATCTTTCCTTTTGGTCGGAAGGCTACAGCTGCAGATGCTGAGCCTGCTTGTGTCTGCACACCGGCCATACATTAGCCATCCCCACAGAAAAGCCATCCTCACACTCCCCACCAGTGTGACTCCGGTGTCAAAAAGCAGATCTTGAGAAGCAAGAAGCGCTGCAAACCCACTCCCCATTTCACAGTAACTATGTCACTGTATCAGCTGCTGAATCAGATGATAAAGGCGAAGAAGCTGGCAGAGGACTGTGTTGGCTGACACACTGCCTGTTGTGTTGAAGTCAGACCGACCCAGCTGGCTTCTAGGACAAATACAGTGATTCCTTAAATTATGCAGGTGGAGATTACAGCATCCTGGATTTTCCAGTTGTTTTGGCAGCTGCTCAGCTCCATTTCTGTTTACTAATGTATCATCACACTTCTAAAATACATTTAGCCTTCTTTATTGGCTTACTAATGTAAAAGTATTATTATAAGCCCCCTCATATTTGGCAACAACTGAAGGTTTTCATGTTGATGTTCAGCCTTTACTCTCTGCTGAACTGTGAGAGTGAGTTACTGCCTTGTAAGTGACTCACAAGTATTTATTATCTTGTGTGTAAAGGTCAGGGTTTAATGTTCTGTGTGATATATGGATGTGGATCAAGATCAGGCAGTCTTGAATGATAGATCTTAAATTATGATCCAGTGGAAGAGGAAAGAAATGAGAAATCACAACTTTGGTTAAACAAGCCTGATAAAACACTCACACACATGTGAGCTGGTGGTGGAAACCTGCCAATTTCAGAGGCTAAGCCACAGTATCATGGCTCATGAAGCCCAGCTCAGAGAACTGAGATTGAATTTGTAAGGGACAGATTCATGTCTGTACCTGCTTTCTTCTGAAGTCTCTTGCAGTGGAAAGATGTGGGGGCTAATAACAGACCCTAAAAGGAGAATACCCGAAGACCTTTCTGAGTGTGTCTTGACATTCCCACATCTGCAGGGAACCTCTGGATGACCTTATCTACACCTATGCAGCAGGGTTGTCCTCAGGCATCTTGCTCCCTTATGGGTGCGTCTAGCTTTTAGGGACTGGTCTGTTGAGCGTGTCAGTAACTGAGGTACCTTTATGGGTCTTCCTGCATATGCATGCCCTGTGGCACAGTTTTCAAGAAGAGCTCATATCCTGGCCCCTGCTTCAGAAGGACGTGTAGGTTGCAGAAGGGCAGCAGTGGCACTTCTCTGCTCTCTGCCTCCTGTCTTCCTGCAGGGAGGCAGGGCAGTGCTTACAAGAGGCGCACAAGTGTGGCTGTCAAGGGCAGAGGCAGTGCTAGCGCATAGCACATCTCCTGGTGCTCTACCAGGCTGGCAGTCCTGTGAGGAGGCCAGTATAACACAGACCATTTGTGGACAGCATAGGGAAAGAAAGTTGAAACTGGCTCAAAGCTGCCTTCTTGTCTCCTGACCTGCTCTAAGAGCTTCATGCAATTGAAAATTTGGCCATAGGCCTTATATTTTCTAAATGTTTTATATAGGCAGACTACTTCACCCTCAGAAAGTGCTAGAAATATATGGGATTTTATGTGGTTTTATTTCTGATGAGGACAACTGAAGTTCTGCTATTCTACTCATCTGGTTTTGGTGTTGGTGACAATCAGCTCAAATCTTGCTCAGTAAGGTGCAGTTTTGGGTGTCAGCACCAGCATGCCCTGACTTCATTCAGAAATTAAAAACCTAAGAGGGGTTGGTTACATATAACTCCTGTGGGTTCAGCTATCTGGAAGACAATAGGGAACTGAAGGAGAATGTCCCCTGTGAGCTGTTTTAACCTGCAGCTTTTTGTGTCCTTATGTCTTTTATTACCAGAGAACAGGAATTTTGTGTGGCTATTTACAGCAGGGCTCTGATAAGCGAAGTACAGAAGTGCAAAATGGATCTAAGTTTGGGCAAAATTTTATTGAATTTGGGAGCTAAAGTGGGAAACTGAGTGGCAATGATTTTAGTGACTTTCAGCTCTTAATGTAGGGTATTGCTATTACTTCTACTGCACTTTCTCTGTCCTGTTATTCGCAATGAGGTTAGTCAGCATTCATGCTGCCAAGAGGGAAAATATGAACATACTGCTGGGAAAGTATGTTCTTTAGGAAACTAATAACATAATTAAGTGTGGGATCAGCTTTTGACTGGAATAGTCCAAAACCTGTTATTCTTATTAATAGAAAAAAATCCTACTTACTCTGTCCTGCATATGGAAAGATGCCTTTCTTTTAAACTGGAGAAGGAAATTACAGTAATGATAGTGGTTATTTAGACAGGGTTAGCTGCTTATAGAAAATGGAGGCTTCTTGCCCCTTTCATTTTGGATACATTTTACAGATGTGGCCTTTGTTGATTTTAGTCTCAAACATTATTATTTAGATTTGATATATGGTCATGATACTTCCGAGACAGTAACAAAATCAGAACTGAAAGTTCTTAAAAAGTAATCTTGTACTGGTTCTTAAGTGAAAAAATAATTTTTCTGAGTAATGTGGAAATGAGATATACCATAGGAATGACTGTTTTCCAATGCTGGCTAAGTTTATAACTTAGAGTTTTTATGTGTATTTCATATATTTGAGCTTAACTGACTTTTTATAACTATGACTGCTGCACATATGGGTTACAAATCAGTGTCTTCATCTAAATAGATATTTCTTATCTATGTTATTATATAAATAATTTATATATATTACATATTTTATTATACTGTATATATAATTTATGTATATTATTTATTTATTTTATGGCAGGGGGTTGGAACTAGATGATGTTAAGTTCTTTTCCAACCCTAACTATTTTATGATTTTATGATTCTATATCTCCTCATTATCTAGCTGACCTAAGTTATAGTCTTCATTTTGACTTAGTGAATAATTGTATTCTAGAAGTTTCTTTGTGCAGCTAGTTTACAAAAAATTCTATTTCTCCAGTCTAAGAGCTCAAAATAAGAAAATGTTCAAAATAGCCCTAAAATGTCAAAATTAGGCTATGTCTGATGAAAACAAAACATGAGTATGTTGAGTCCAAGTATTTTGATTTTTCTTTTAAATCAAATTTAATCAGATTTTTATTTCCTTCTGGCTTCATTTGAATGGCATTTTGCAAATCTTATTTAGCATTTCATTTTGGTTGCAGTGTGAATTTCTCTGAGTGAGGCCATACCTGTCGTTGTATATTGAGGGTATCTGACTCCCTTGATGCCAATCAGTAGGTAGGGAGGTTTCACAGGAAGGATAATTTAGCAAAGGTGTCCATCCTACAGAGAGAAGCAGGAACATAGAAAACCCAAGTGAGAACTCTGACCAAGCATTGCAGTAATCAGATGAGCCCCCACTGATTTAAACTGATCAAAAAAATCATATTTTCTGTTGCTTTGAAAAACAACAAGCCTACAACATTACATGCAAACTGCCCTTTTTGTCTATACACTTTGCTTGCATTTTCCTATCAAAATATGGTTGAAATATTAAAATAAATAAATAAATGTGGACCTAATTGTTATTTTTGTTCTCCCAGTCTCCAGGTAAACAGGTAAAACTCATTCACTTCCAGTAGCAACTTTATGGTCCTGGTCAAAAAAAAGGTAATCCTTATAGCTACACTGACAGCTCTATTTAATCCATGAAAGTTAGTGAACCCATATGCTCTGCCTAGTTTTGTGAGAGGCCTGAAAGCCCCAGGTAGCTCATATTTCTGTGCTTTCGAGTGGTGTAACCATTGAAGCCCTATGCAGCTGGCTTTGCTAGCGCTAGCCTAGCTGGTGTCTGTATGGCCTTGGGCCAGCATTGCACTGTGAAGGACCACACCAGAGAAGTCCTTTGCTTGGCACAGGGCACTAAGGGCTGGGAAATGTCCTTCTGTCCTAGTCCAGTTGAAGAACATGCCTTGTTATTTATTCATTGGCATCAAAAGTGTTTCTCTGCTGTGTAAAATGCATAATGGAGACAGCCTTGAAAGTAAATAGCTTTCTGCACTTGCTAGTATACCTAGGCAACATCATTAGATCATGTTTATAGAATTTGTTCATTGCAGTCTGTTATGTAAAACAGAAATGTTTGAGTCAGCTGGGTACAAAGGGGGTTGGAAGCATCAGAAATACATTCTCTCCTCATTATTATTCACAGCAACAGAAAAATATTTTGAAAAAAAACAAAACCCTCAAACAAAAACCAATTCAAATCTTTAAGAATTTATTGCAATTCCTTTATCTAAAGCAAGCTTCCAGAAACTTCTTTTTTGTTCTTGTTTCCGCAGTTTTAAAGACTGTTGCATTAACTGAGAAATGAAATTCCAAGCCTTAGCTGTACTCTCATTTCCTCTGTGTGATAATAATGATAACATAGTGATAATCTCACAAAGAGACTAAAAAGTGCATGAGGAAAAAGAAAAAATCAGCTAAATGGGGATGTGAAAATGTTCTAGCCCAGTGCTGTTACATAGGTCTGATGCTTTTTTCCTGCCTGTGCTGTAATAGGATGTTTTGCAAATTCTTCTCTCAGCAGGTTTTGAACATGAACTTGCATTACTGTTCTTACAAAATAATAAACAACTTTGGACTATAAAATCTCTCAAATTGTTTTCCACAGAAGGGATTTGCATGCTGACTCATTCCTACTATATTTATAGTCCATCACCAAACCACTGCAACTGCAGGATTTCTATTAAAGCTATGGAAATTACATGCATTGCAATGGGAGTTGAATACATTTACATCTGTAGTGGTTTTGCCATTTCAGAATTTATGGCAGATTACCTTGTTTGTGCATGTCTGGACTTTAACGGTTATTTTTTATAGCAGAAAATAGTAGTTTATGGTGGTATTCCCTGTAGAAGGTTTTTATGAATCCACCATATGGAGTATTACATAAAACTAAACTTGTATCAGCAGTGATTTTACGTAAAGACAGTGAACATTACCAAGAATTAGTGATTACAGAACATGTCAGAAAACTTGAAATTTTATGATTGTGATGTTTTTCCCCCCAATTATTTTGAACTTGTATTAATAGCAGTCCAAATCCCTGCTTTCTCATGCAGGAAAAATCATTGTCTACCTGCCCTCTCTGTTCCCTCCCTTTAAGGTAGTTGTGATGTTTGGCACAACAGAGAGACACGTGGTGGTTTATGCAGAAGATTAAGGATATACAGAAAGTCTTCCCTTTTTTCCAAGCTCCCATCTCTGTCAGTTCATATATTGTAATCACAGCTACTTTCTTCAGCACTGGTGATATAAGATAGTCTTTTATCTGTGCCTTCCTACAAATGGAAGGAGCAGACTTCTGCTAGCAAAAATTGCAGACAGGAGAAGCATCACACTTTCACAGGAGAACATGAAGATGAACAAGGCTATTCTCATGGAAATACATGTTTGCATAAGTATTGACATCAGGAGACTCTACACAGCTTTCTCAAAGAGCACCTCATGGATTTGGGAGTCATTCAGCCAGCAAAAAGAAATTTGCCATGAAAAGTAGGTAACCGGTCACACTGGAGAGCAGCAGATGGTACATCTATGAAGCGATTGTCACTGCCAAGAGCCTGGCATGTTCTGCACATTGAAGTGTATCTGCCTCATTAATGAAACAAGCACTTGGGTAGAGAATGTCTGTGAGAATCTATATAAAATTGTGAATAGGTTCTAAACAGGCTGTGAGGTTTATATGTGGGGTGTAAAGAAGTAGATGGAAAGAGGATGGGAAGAAGAGCCAGCTTTAGGTATCTAATCCTGCTTCTTTTACTGGTTCCAATCCTGTCTGAAACTCCTGGGCAGCTCAAAGCAGGTTTTAACCCCAAGGCACAGTACATTAGGGTTAATGACCCAGGTAATCACTGCTTCTCTACACCTTCCCGGTCCTCATGGCAGCTTGCTCATTACACAAAACTGATTTAGGAATGGGAGCACAAGGCCAGTGAGGCCCATTGCAGGGTGGACTTCACACCTAAAGGGAACTGTGAGTTTTCTAGCATTAAGAAAGTTCCAAATCTCTAAGACAGCACTTAGGACTGAATAACCATTTCTGTAGAGTGGCACTGAAAGCTGCCATATGGGTTTGCTATATAGCTTTAGAGTAATTCATCTGAACAGTGCAGAATTTCCTTTTCTTGCTCCTTTTCACAAAGAAATCCTTCTTTCTTGAGTCTTGAAATCAGGCAGGATTTCAGATCAGGCTCATGTGCATGTCAACATATCCCAGCTGGCTGTCAACTTCTGAAACATTCCAAGGTCAAATTTTATCATTTTGACTGACTCTTTTAGAAACCTGATGCCTTTGTGGCTCAGAAGATTTCTTGCTTGTACACATGTAAAGGATGCTGCATGAGAGACAGCTCACCCAGACCTTTGCTCTGGGAGAAATCCTCCTCTGGAGTATGGCCTCAGAGACTCAGGAGTGCATGCTACCATCACTATTCCCACCACAGCTTAGGAGCTGCCTCTTGGCCTCTCTACTTAAGTGAATCACACTCTGATTTTCATTAGCTGATGTATCATAGTCCTACAGCTGTCTTCTCTCGATCTAAATTGCACACTAATACTGTACATTATTGATTAAATGAGTCTACAAATGTCTTTTTAACACTGTATGGGTTGATCAGTCTTCTCAGTTAATGTACAGCACCTCCAGTGGGTTTTAAAACCTAGTGAAGCAGCTTTTTACCAGATCTTACTGGGAAAGAAAAAACTACATGAGAGGCTGTGCTCACACACACACTGAGGTATGTGTTCTGGCAGTTGGAAATTAGTAATGACTTCATTTGCTATACTAAAAAGCTCCCTGTGTTCACAGGTTTGAATTTAATAATCACAATCGCTGATCTAACTCTTTGCAAACAATTCAAGGGAGATTGTTTTTTGTATACTCCAGTGGCAAAGATGCAATGTAATAGTTGAGATAGTTTAGCAGCTAATTTTGTTTTTCCTGTGAGTTTTTTGAGTTTTCAAAGCTTTTCTTAAACTTATTTTGGCTTTTTAATTTGGTTTTTTATATACACAGGACTGTAATAACTACATTTCCCAAGTGTGACTTGAAAAATTTGTTCTGCTGCTTCAAAGGGTTCTTTGCATTAACCAAACAGCATCCAGGAATTCCTCTGGTTTCTGTCACAACTAGTTAATTATTGTAATTTTCCTTTTTCTTTCATTTCTTGTGAAATTCCTCTCTATTAACATTCATGACTCAATCTATGTGTAAGTATTGGCCCATTTATAATGTAGTAGGAAAAACATGTTTGTGTTTTTGGGTAGGTGTCACAGTTTTTTTAGTTTCATAGAATTATAGGAAATTAGATTGAAAGGGCCTGGAGACATCACCTAAACCTACCCCATTTTATTTTAAGCAAGGAAACAAAAATGAGATTTTGTATGCATGTATTTCCTGAGATATGAACTTTACCTCAGATCTGCATGCCTAAGGCATTGCAGAAATAAAACCAGAGCTCTAGTTTAAAGGAAGGGGACTTGTGAGGGCATCTGTGATTTCTGTGTGCAATTCTCATGATGGGCTTGGCCACAGAGGCACAGCCAAGATCAACCCGAAACATTTACCCTCCTTTGTCATTATCCAGATGGACACCTGCATTGCCAGCAGAAACAAAACCCCACATCCTCTAAAAAATCTGGGTCAGTATCGGAACATTTAGTCAGTACAAAGCTTTGAAAGCATTTAAGTGTTTTCAGTTCTTAAATGGTAACTGTGGTAGGAGATGGCAGTCACCCAGTGACTGGTGGATGAGCCTTTTGGTTCTTTCTTTTGGGATGCTGGATTCTGGTGTTTAGAAAAACAATGAAGAAAAAAACAGTAACAAAGAAGAAACCTCAAGACAGAGCAGCAGATCTGAATGAAATGAGCTGGTAGCAGCTAGACTGAAGAGGCTGGGGAATTGCACAGCAGGAGTAATGTTGGTTGGCTGGTTACTACCCCTGCTCCTGGGTAATGGGCAGCTCCAGAACCCACTTAGTCTTAAAGGACAGAAGATTTTAACTTACACTTCAGTAAACCGGCTTCTCCCAGGTAATCAGAAATTTAGCTCCTTGTCAGATCCCTTGAGCCATACATTAGCAATGAAAGAGTGATATTGCCGCTATCATCGCTGATGATTCAGCAAGGAGCAAAAGATGATAGCCTTTCTAACAAGGCTGTTATTCAGACATATCACTCAGCGTTCCCGCTCTAACTGCTCACTGGTTCAGAGTGTTAATGCTCCGCATATTGTGCTTAATAGAATTTTAAATTATTTTGATTAAAGTGTCAAGGGATGAGGATTTAAGATTGATCAAAGCTACTTGCTTGTGCTGTGGCAGTTGTTAACCAGCCATTTCCAGAACGCTATTACGCAGGCTTAAGTGCTATAACATTCAGACATGAGAAATATGAGGAAGCACTTTTCTTAATTTCATACTGGGGGACTGAGAGGGCAAGGGGAAAACTAAGGAGATGTATATTTCATACATGGTGACTGACTTGGGGTCCCAGTCCTTCTTTATGGGAAGCTGATGAGACCACTGCCTTCTATTCAAAGGCAGTTCAGTCATGGATGAGCAGTGATAGAGCCCCACTATGGAAATCCTTCACTGCTTTGAGTAGAGACTGTAAATATTAAAATATTATTAGACTATTAATAAAATAAATAATGAAGGCTTGTCTGGCTGTGAAGACAGGTACCTGGAAGTAGAATCAGTCAGCACTAAGTTCTTGCTTTGAAGCTCACTCATTGGGGGCAGAGGGTTTATGTGATGGTTGTTTAATTACGGCAACAAAGAATGAATAGGATGTTCCAATTACATATAGCCTTCAGCTAAAACAAAGTACTACAGCATACCTGTAACTTAAAGTATGCAAATAAATCCACTGAAGCTAATGTAAGGAGAGCATTTTGCAGTTCTTAAATAAGTACATGTGCTTCAAGACATCCTCTGAATGGAACTTTAGGGTACATGGTGCCCAAATCATTGTCTCAGCTAATGAATTCATTTATTTATATTTTGACCAGAATCAAAGTCCAGTGGCATGGACTGTGAATCTCTTCTTTGCTAAGAAAGTTCTTACTACTCAGACTTCAGGGACATTAGCAATGCAATGAAACCATAATCTATTCCAGTCTTATTCAAGGATAGTGTTCTTTTCTACTTTGCTTCTAAAATAAAGACTAACACTCTGTACAGCTATTTTTATGGCATCCCATTAACAGATAATTGCTTAAAATCTCAAAAGAAGTTGCATTCACATTTGTAAATATATATATGGCACTTTATGGTAGAATACTTTGGGCCTCACTGATTGGTATGCTCTAGCTATCCATGCTGCTTTAATAATGCAAAGCAGTTATCAGATCACCTGAAGTGGTTGGTTCAGTCAGGTCTACAGCCACCGAGTGCCTGCACTGCAGAAGCTGCCTCTTGCACTGCACAGTAGGTTGTTAGGTTGTTTAAACAGGTACATTGTTGAAATGACAAACTTGCTGTGAAATAATGTTGTGTTCTACTTAGTGTAACCTAAAGAATTATAACTCTTGAAGCTGCTACTGAATGGAGTTATTCCAATAGAAGCAAATGTGTTGGTTGCTGTTCTGTTCAGCAGTTAAGTGTGAACTATAATAATAGACAAAGACCATTTACCTAAAATAGGATTCATTTAGGTCAACGATAGCCAGACTGTTTATTGTTCACTTAGTAAACCTCAGAATAAAATCAGTATTTTAAAGAGGTGATATTACAAAAATTGTTTAATAGATTAAAGAATATAGACGATCCGGACACTGCAAATTAAAATAATGGTTAAAGTCCATCTTGAGGGCTGTCAATTTGTGTAAGTTGGCACAACCGCATCTATGGTCTGCTGCACACCACGGAGAGTGGAGAAAGCAGTGAAACAGCATTTAAAGTACAGCTGTGTTTTCCCTTTCTTACCAGTTCCTCAAAGCATTCTTTCAGAGAAATAATAATATGAGTACTTCGTATCAATGTACAAAAAAATATAACTACCTGTTATTGCACAATACAAAATCTCTGCTTATGCACCACCAGCACCCCTCCTCTCCCTCCCCCAGCTATGAACAGTCTGGTGGACTGAAGGCATCTGATGTATGAGTTTCATCCTGTTTCCAGTGGGGACGTCCAGGACTGCAGTCATTTAACAGACAAATGAATATACAGAACCATTAAAACATATTAAATACTCATGCATGTGTTTTAACTGCAAGTACATGACTAATCTTTCTGACTCCAGAGGCAGCAAGGCATACATCTTAAGCAGGTATTTAAGAATTTTGTTGAATGGAGATCATAGAACATTATTTCCTTCACTGGAGAGTTAGATGGTGTAACAGTCATGGGGATTATCAGTCTCATGTGGAGAGCAGGAGAGCAGGGAAGGCTGTAGTCACACTGCCTTCCTTGTCCTCACTGTATTCACCATGTAGCAGTATGTCCTCCATGACCTGTTTAGACCACCTATGGGCACCTATGGGAGAGACCCTGGAGGATAAATATGATGACTTGTGAATTGTCAAAGCTGACCTGACACTGGGAGTGAGAAAAGCTTGGCTAAATGGAAATCAGAGGAAAGAAAAGGAATTCAGGGATGGGCGACCCTGCAAGTAGAAGAAGCACTGAGGTTTTTGTGCTGTGTTCCGCATCAAGGAGCAGCTTCCATCCCTGCACACAAGTCAGGGTGCAGTGAGCACCAGGTCAGGATTACATTGGCAGCATTACTACTGCTGAATCAATGCATGCACTGTGGCTGCTGCTATTGAATATATTCAAATACCTTGTAAAACAGTGCAGATCTGCAAGTGCCAGGTCAAATCAGTGAAGGTATTGCCTGTCATTCATGGCCCTTAGCTCCTGTCATAACCAGGGCAGCTGATGCTGGAAAGGCAGAGAACTTTGCTAGATAAAAGCTACATCATAATTTACAGAGTAACCTTTACACTGTGAGGAAAAAGATTTTTCATACAGACAAAAGGCAAAGACCTGGAAATCATGGTGAAACTTTCCATTCCTTTTACTTCTGTCTCCATTTAAATGAAATAGGGGAGACCCATTTGCAGCCAACAAAATTAGCTAAAAGCTATTCAAATAAAGACAGAGATTTCAATGAAATAGATTCCATATATTATCTCATAAGAACAGTTGTCCAAAGTTAATTTCCAGGTTAATAGGATGTTATTGCCATTTTCAAATAAAGTAATTATAAGTAATATTCTTATATTACTGATAAGGAGGATCACACTGCATTGGATTGCCATCTTATTTTGTTCAGTGTTCTTAGTCAAAGAGTATCTAGTACAAATTATTTTGGGCAAAGGTGGAAGACACCTGCTCATAGGAAAAAAATATAGCTCTTAGAAGTAAAAGGTAGATTTATTTCTTTTTATTAAATTTCTGGATAAACTCCACTCCTTACTTGTGAGATGTGCAAAAATTATTTTCTGGTTAAACATATTTTATCAGTTTTCTGAACTGAAAAGCAGAGGTAAAATGAGGTGTTAATTATATACCAGGCATGTTTTGCTGTAGATGTCGAATGCCCTCCATGGAGCATTGTGTAATATCTTAACCTCTGAGCTCTTCCACAAAAACTTATAGTGGAAACTCACAGAATATTTCTAGTTCTTTATTGTAAGATGATCTATACCATATAGGCAAAGACCTGATCTAGGAGAAACATTCCTCAAGGGGAATTATCATAACATATGAACTAGAAAACACCACTTTCCCCTTGTAAAATGGCATGACTGTAACATATGTCCCACTCCAATTAGAAACTGTCTTTTTTTTATTATCATTATGTCAGCCTGAACTTGTGAAAGCCATTTTGACAGATCTGGGGCGAATTTAAAAGCAAAGGATACAGCTAGCCTTAGAACTTATAAGCAGGCAATAATTTTGCAGAGGGGATATTTTCTGTCTGTTTGAAGAAGACAAAGAGCTAAGCAAATCCCTCTTATTCATGCTACTTTGGTGGATAAACACAGATGGGTTTCACAGCAGCAAAATTACCCTACTCAGCTACTTTGAATGACTTACTAGACCAGAGCAATGCAGAGTTTCTGACTTGACATTGTTTCTGTCTGATGAAATCTCCTCCAGGTTTGCTGTTTCTCTAAGGTGACTGATCTAGCAGAAGAGAGCTTGTAATTGTCACTGTGCTGGGAAAGGTTTACTGAACAGGGTGAGTTGATTTTGACTGCAGATGGCCATCTGTCACAGGCCACGAGGGGAATCCTGACCTGGGAATGGACCTTACCGTGATGAGATCCTGATGTTCCTGTGTCTTTGTGGATGTACAGCACAGATTTGGAGTACAGCAAGAGGGAGTTAGTTCCTGACATTCCTGTTCACAAGCCTCCAGACAGTCTTTGGATTTATGGGAGACATTACTTCAACGTACCCCCCATGCCAACAAACCTTTTCATCCCTGAGATGAGCCACACCTGTGGCTCATGTTTAATCCTTAGACCTGTGAAACTTTTGACACGTACCTAAATAATGCTTCACTTTAAAAGGTATAAAAAATGACCTTATAGTACAGCCTTCCCAGTCACTGGCATGTATTCACCAAGTGGGACAACATAAATAAGAAAGTGGCAAAGGTCTCTGTTGATTTCAATCATTCTAGGCTATGAAATCCTTGATAAAATTCATCCTCTGGGAGCTGATTCAAAGACTCAGATGCAGAATACACCTGTCTTTAGAGGATTCTGGGTCCAGCCCATGCCAAGCAAAAATAATAGCAAAGTCAGACTAAGCACTACTGATTTAAAGCACATGCTGCCTTGCTCAGTGGTACTGGGGAGGAACGTAAAGGAGTGGACTTCCTGATCCCAGTTAAGCTGTGTTTGAAGTGCACAGGGTACTTTGGGATTGTGCTGTACACAAGTACGTGGCATTCCTTCACACCCAAATGCCGCCCTTCACATCTCAAGACCTGTGCTCTCCTCAGCTCTTACATCAAGCTTGTTCTGACAGTGTAAATTGTAGGTTTGTCTTCAGGTGGGGCCTTGCCACAGGGGTGGGATGGTGCTGAGCACCATCTGAGCACTGAGACTGTCTCCTGCTCCACACAGAGCCTCAAAAGCACATGAGGAACACGAAGGAGTACTTCTCACTGTCAGCAAGTGATGCTTTGTCTTTAAGATTAAAGTTTTTAATTAAAATGGGCATTTCTGGCCTGAATATTGGCAGCCGCAGGACTGCTGAAATGTGACATCATTTATGACTCCAGCAGTAAGGAGTTCACTGTCCATGATCATAAAACATTCTAGTCTTGATTTGATATCGATTTAACAGTCAGCATAGGTTTGCCCTTTAATATTAAACAAAATATGTCAGGCTTAAGCATTAACAGTATTCTTCCTCTGGGCTTCTCCATGGATACCTCTGGATTCCCATCAGAGAGCAGGCTTCAGACCTCCATCCTGTAATACCACTTCTCTGGAGCAGTTGTCCCTGTTATTCCAAGCTGCCCCACACAGTGTAATCCACCACTCTTTCACCCCTAACACAGACAAAGGCCATTTTTGCCAGAAGTCCTCTGTTACGGAAATTACCAGACTGGTGAATCCAGTATTCATTGCTTTCTGCAGACACACTGCTATTTTCTATCCCTATGCGCAGCTCTCCCTTTCCAGCCATCCCTGTTTTAATGGCTTTAGTCTATTCTTGCAAGTCTCATTTATTTTCTTGCTTCTTTTTGACACGGGTGATACAATACATGACCTCTGATTTGTCTGTCTCCTGCCCCCATGTTTCTGATATTCATTAAGGAGATGTTCACTTTTCCAGCTCTGCTTTGCCTCTTAAGCGAGCTACACTGACTCACATCAATGTCTCTTTCAATGGAAGTTTTTTACTCCCATATCTGAATTTAATCTCCAGTGTTTTGGTTCCTGGCTTTAGCTGTAATTCTTTTACCATCTTTTGCCCTTCTGTTTGAAAGTGGCCGAACCCATGCAATAGCTGCTGTTCTTTGGGAGAGAGGGAAAAGATCAGGAGGTACCTGGTCTTTTCAGGAAAACAGTTGATCCTATGAGAACTCCAGAATTACACCTGAGATGACTCTCTTGACATCAGGTGAGGTCAGTTTTGACAACCTACAGATGCTGTGAGCTAAAATGTCCTGATAGCAGTATACGAGACCTTTTTCTCAGTACCATCTCCAAGCCTAAATCCTTACTTAGATGGAGCCATTTACTCACACATTTATTCATGCCACTTCCACACGTCCAGCCCAGAGTCACTGCTGTTGGAGTGAGGGCCAATAAGGCAATTTTCACTCACAGATTTCATCCCAGGCAGGGTTTAAATTCATTTAGATGAACCAGGCCTCCTGTTTTAGCCCCTGGTGCCCTGAAGTGATACCTTACCCCCACTCCCTGAAAATAAGCCAGGTATCATTCAATTGTTCCACATAATCTATGTATTCCCCAAATGGTGAATAAGTTTAACTTTGTCCCGTGATTACTCAAAAGTGATTAGGGAAAGGACAGCCCAATACTGATATTTCCATCCTCTTGGGCAGATGACAGCCCATGATTTACATGCACAAATATGGTTCTGAGGGATCTCAGAACTGGTTGAAAATAAAGGTTTCATGATTGAATTATATATTCTCTCTCTGATAGAAAATAACATAAGACAACTGACTCTGCTCTCAGACCGATTACATAAACCCAAGTTAAGTGGTAGAATAAAAATGAGTGATATTCCTCCTTGACTTAAATACAGCACTAAGTAGTATGCCCTGGAATCCAGCACAAAGCAATTTCCTCCTCTTTGGTAACAGCTAAGGGGCATTCTGAATGCAAATAGAGTCAGCTTTGCATTTTTAATGTTTTTTATATACATAATTCACTGCCTGGGTTTAGAAACGTTATTGCTACCTCTTCTGTGCATTTAAATTATTTTGCACCTCTGAACTTTCATATTACCTTTAAAGTCAGCTCTTCAAAAGTATCTTGTACAGGCAAGCTTGTGCTTATAGCTCTCGAATTTCACAGATTGCACATACACACATCCAGGCACAAATACACTGCACTGCTTGACCTGTGTCATTTCACTGTGACACAGGGGGTTTACTAACTGCATGCATGGTCATATATACCAAAGCCCTGAAAATCAATAGGTAATGAATAGGAGCAAACCAAGAGCAATCAGTGTTAGAATATCATATTTGTGTGCAGTCTACTCTATATACATAACCCAATGGGCATAATGCTGATCAATAGGAAACAGTGCTTTTACTAAGTAACTTTAAAAAGAATAGAAATGATGGCTGGAAGTAGATACACAATGGGAGGAAATCCATCCCCATGCTAATGTGGGATTAATTAATGCATTGCATAAAGCCAGGAAGTGTGAGATGATTCTGAGCAAGTTTTACTTTACTGCATGTTTCTGAAGAGAGAAGTGATTGTGGCCATCTCCATATGAATGTGCTTGAGAAATTTTTTTCTCAGAGGAAATGGAGATGAAGGTTTAGAACATCTTGACTGATCAAACCTCCTCAATCACAGGCTGACATAGACAACTGCTTGAAACCACAGATCTCAAGGAGGTGGTTAGGCAATGGCTTTGCTCATCTCTGCTCAAACTGTGAGGATACATCTCTGTCTGTCCTTTATCCAGACACATCCTCTCAGTCCCACTCTGCCTGCAGCCCATCAGAGTACACTTGAGGATCCAGTTGTGTTCCTCCTGGAGGGAGAGACACTTTTTCTGTGTGACAGCCTGAGAAGTGGAGTGAATGGGATCATCTCATCTCCTGCTCTACCCCATCCCTACCTCACCAGTGAGATCACACAGAGGGAATCCACAGCAATCTGTAACAAGGGTTTCCCTGGATGCCACTCCTAAGGGTGGCAAAACTGAACCTTGACTGAGTCAGCAACAGTGTTTTGAATGCTGACAACTGTACAGTCAGCCTTACTGCTACTTGGATCATAAACTGTGCTTTCTAAATAAGTGAGACTATAAACAAAATATATAGCCAACTTGTCTGCTGGTTCAATTCTGCTGTTTCTCCTAGCAGATTCAACTTGGAAACTGAAAATCAAGACTGCTGCCTTCTGCATCAAAGTCAATAATATAAGTCCTGCCTCTAGCTCTAATTTCTCATCAATTTACACAAGCATAAGCATAATGAAAGAATGGAACATCCATCCGCAGCTTGCACAGATTTTGTGTACTTCATGCAGTCTGCTGTAGCTCTGCAAAGCCAGCACAGGGGCTATAATAGGGTTGACAGTCACAGGAATGTTGGCAAAAGCCTGGAAGTGTTTTCTGGCTGCAGATGAGTGCCATATACCAAAGCTGTTGACTGCTGCTACTGAAAAGAAGGTTGCTTCAGGGCTGATCATGCCCTGGCAGTCAGCAGCTTAGAACACAATCCTATACCTTTTCCACTGAATAGGTGAAGGGGTCAGTATCCAGTCTGATTTTTCTCCTCTCTGCTGGAATAATTACTACTGATGAAGTTCTAGTGGGAAACAAATGAGTTCAGGGTTTATACTGATGCTACTGGTGGCACTGTGAGAAGAAAATCCTTCTTTGACCTGCAGTCTGGACAGCTGTGAGAAGTCAGTAAGATGATGGGAACTGGGCTCTGCAAAGCTGGTCTAGCTGAGACTAAAACCTAGGACATGCATGGAGTTGCATTGTGTGTCATCAGTGCACAAGGCTCCCAGCGGTACCCACTGCAATACATTGGAAGCAAAGAGCTCAGGGTGCTGTCAGGGATCCACATGAGGGGCAGCTGGGGCTGCCCATCTTCCCATACCACTACAGTGCCTTACTTTCCTTGGTGTTGTAACTGGCCCTGCAGCCTCTCCAGGTCCATTTCCACGTAAATGAAAATACATCTATTTTCATCACCACAATCTGACTGTGCCTGAAGCTACTCACCCTATTTGACACAATAGGTAGGGCAGCTACCTTTGTAATTGCAGCAGCTGCTTCCCAAATGAATACCTGACTTGAGGTATTTGCTCAAGTTAATGTTTTGCTTTGCTAGACAAGCCAAATGAAGAAAAAGAATTCAATTTGGATTGAATCAGTGGTTATTATTATTATTTTAAATGGCAAAACAAATATCCTCCTTCAACTTCTGCCCTAATAAAATGGATTCATTAAATACAAAACGTCCAACTTGGGATGCAAACATAAAAAACAAACAAAATAGAAGTAACTAGGTTTGTGTCCCTCATAAGAGAAAGCCTTGGGCTAGATTCGTGCTGATTACCCAACCTCTTAGTGGTTAGGACACTCATAGAAAATGAGGAATCTGGATTCAGATCTCATCCTCTCCCTGGAGGCAGTCACAGACACCTGTCCTCAAGGAAAGCCTTCCCTACCTGCAATGTTATAGGGCATGGAGATAAGGCTGAATGCCATTTGCATTGCTCGGTGAGCAGCAGAGGCACAGTGGGTCTCTTTAGTTGGTGCTGCTCTCTCAGCATATGCAGTATATAAACCCAAAATTTTTCAGCTAAAGGTTCATATGAAAATCTGAACAAATTGCTCCACTTCCTGATTGGAGTTTGTTGGAATTGGTTAACTGGAATTACTCTGCTTTGTAGTTTCTTTTGTAAGTGGCTTGTAACGTAGCATGTATCTGGTTGTAGTAACAGCCACAGTGTTGAGCCACAGAAAAGCCTGTGTTTATGCCAGATGTTAAGCCCCCCTCTGCCTTATCTCCTTACTTCTCTCTGCTCTAGAAAGAGTTGGAAAGAGTGAAAGAGTTTCAAAGAGCGACTACCTAAGGCACCATCTCTCATCTTATTTATTTCTTGATTCTGCTGTCGCTCATTTCATTAAAGGTTATTTTTTTAATGAAGCACTGTGGGTAGGGAAAAATAACTTCTACCTTCTGTTCTAACTGATGAATGATGTGTGAACTAATCAGAAAGCTTTGCTATAGCCACCATTAAAGCAACAGATGTATGTGGCTCAGGAGAGATTTGTTGAACAGCTTCAACCTTTAAGTGCAGAGGATAAATGAGTGGTGACATCATTATACCCTGACAAATAGAAATTATATCATTCTCTTTTTTTCATTACTGATGGATTAATTATTTCTATGGTGTTCATTTTTATAAGATCCATTCATTGTCTCTAAAGTTAAAACCTTTAAGAACTGCAATATGTGACTAACGGGGTTATAACAATTTGCACATGATCTGCAGCGTGCTGTCTTTTGAGCTTTTCTCTTGAAAGCTACTTTTAATAGCACAGTATTACAATGTGCAGTATGGTAAGACAAAAAAACATTTGAATTCATCCATGGGTTCATTTTTCAACCAGCCACAAAACCAGCACATAAGGAGTCAGAGGACACTTGATGTGGTTATATGGCATCTCCATCAGTTGCTGGAATTTCTGCAATGAACTTAAAGCCTTAGAAGGAAAAGGGTTATTCTGCACAGCAGTTCTGTGCCATAATAAAAAAGCAAATGTTCCCTTCTGACCCATATCTCCCCAGTATATTTTGAGCTCTTGCCTTGTTTGATTGCATTTCTCATACAGTCACTAAGATGGATCAGAATTTCCCTGAAAATTTCAGTTATTACTGAAGATTACATTTTTTCCACTTTTATTGCAGCTTGCAAATCAGAAACTAAAAATAAAGTGTGCATCTGTTTGGATAATCTATTTCCCCAGAACAGATTAAAATGACAGAATAAATCTTGGAAGTTCTTAGAAGAGCTTTGGATGAGTTCCAGGAAGAGATGAAAGCAAGGTGAGTTTTGCTTGGCTAGGACCTAAATGAGGGAATTAAGCTGATGCTGTGTCACGGTGAAGTTAGCAAGATAAAATAGGGGTCACTAGTGTGTACTGCAGAAGTATAAAGAGCAGATTAAAGGTGGCATTTCCACCAGAAGGCCTTTATGTACACTGGGGGGAAGAGATCAAGGTTAGTTAGAAAGAGAGTCTGGAAGACAAAATTCATATAAAAGATCTCACAGATGCTGCCATGTTTTCCCTGCCCATGGCCACAGCCTGAAAAGCAAAGGCTGAATGAGTGTTCATCCTTGTACCCTGGAGAAGGAGAAGGCAAGACGTAGTTAAGGTGTGCTGGCAGTTCTCTGCTTCTTCAGGTCCCAGGAAGGAGCTTTTACGCCAAAGCTTTCCTACTTGAGAAACCCTCAAAAAACAAAGAGACCCTGAATATGTGTTCTGATTCTCAGGAAAGCTGATGAGCAAATCCCAGCTGCAACCCACTCTGAAGGGATACATGGCCCATCAAAAGCTGGTGGCTGACCCTGCTAATGATGCCACAAGCATCACTGCTGTTCCTGCCAAGAGTGGTAACTGGAAAATAGTGGTGCAGTACTCCTGTTATGGGGATGCTCTGCTTAAATTTAATTTAAATAAGTGTCTATGTATATCTAGGTATGATTTTGGGAGTCAAATATTAGTGTTCCTGTTGCTGTCAGCCAGCTGCCTTTAAAATGGTGAGTTATCCCAAGTGCAAGAAGAGGAATGAAGATGCAATTTAATGTAAACATAGAAAGTTTAAGTGCTGTCACTAAATAAAAAGAACTATGCCTAAATCCATTTTGGAGAAAGCTGTGCTTATTTTCACTAGAAGCAATGCATTTTCTTTAGGCACAGCAGTGAGAAAATTCGTGGTGTTTTTACAGGAGAACAAGGAGTAGACAATCATTTAGGTCCCTTCTGGCTCTAAAATCTATGAATCTAAGAAATGATGCCTCATTTCACAGTCTAAGTCATTAAAAACACACTTTCATTACTAAAGTAATCACATTTCTTGGAAATGTGGCTACTATCTGCTAAGATGATATAGCAGATGATCGGTGTTTTATTGAAATTCACAAAAAGAACAGCGTTTGTTGCCAGAATTCTTCTTTATTATTTCCACAAGCTCATTAAAACTCCAAAATGTAGAAAAGCATTCAGTGTTATAATATAAATCCAACATAAACTAATTCACGCCAAAGTAGCTCCTTGTGTGACGCCCTTTCCCTGTAAAAGCATGAAGCAATAATAGGAAGACAAGGTATGCCAGAGAATCACGGTCACATGTATATATATCTGAATAACACATGCAAAAAGAAATCTGGGGGAAGAAGAGGTGCTAAACATTAACTAGTGCTTCTAAATCATCTTAGACATATTTCAATATACTTTTCAATGTTTTCTGAATACTGGGATCACTCCCATCGCACAACTCTCTACCTGGAGGTCACATCCTTGCCTTCCAATAAACAAGAGGACCCTGGGACATGGCTGGGTTTCAAATAAGGGTTTTTCCTAACCTCATGGCACTGTTCTGGACCAGGGAACTCTTTTCTATTACATCCTCATACATTTTGGTGTGGAAGAGATAGAAAAGTTCTCTAAAAGCCTTAGAAGCAACTTAAAGAGATACTGCTCGATTCCTGTGTACTATGAATGTGTGTTTAGAACAGAAAACATAAGCAGACACCATCTTTAATTTTGTCTTTTTCAGTGTCTAATGCAAGGGCGAGGGACCAATTTAGTTTGAATTTCTTGATGGCGCTGTAAAGCATGACCAATTAAACACATCTGATAAGTCTCCTAGTAAACTCCAGGGTCAATAATGCAAACTAGCATTTGCCTGCCTGTGCATGAGGCTGTACTGGCACAACTCTTCACAGGGACACTCCTGGGTAAACAATAAGCTCAATCAGAGAGGATGAATAAAGGAAGAAAGTAATTTTTTATACTGAATGAGTACAAGGTAGGACTGAAATAAATGAAACAATTTGCTTGAGAAAGTAGGATCAGTAGAAACTTCTGGTTTTGATGAGCTGTCTCTCCAAAGAGCTGGATGTGCTTTAACAGTATCATTTCTGATTTATCTGCTGTTGCCAGATAAATTTTCTGCTGTGGGGAAGAGCAGAATTCTCTTTATTTAATGTACCATGTCTGGAATGTGGACTAGATTCAGCTACATGTCGCTTATAATTATTTATGTAACTTATTAATCACTGGGCTGTCACTCAGCTGTTTATAAAACACAAAAGAACACTTGGAGCCTGAAAAATTACAGTTTTCCTCCCCTGCACCTCCCCAAAGGCCCCTTTGCACTTCTGAGGAGACCTCCATTTAAATGAAAATCTGTTGCCCAGTCTAAGTAACAAGGAACTCTGCAATGATAATTTAAAGAACATACTTGTGCTTTGTGCTTGGAAATTGAATTATTTGGTTCAAGTTGCTGTAAAACTTTGCTTTCAGCTTTTCTGGCCAGCGTCCTTGGCTCATCATTTATTTTTTTTCCCCTAATGGCTCATGGATAAGGTGCCCCTCTTGTCTGCTCAGCAACCTGTTTTCCCTATATTTAGTACCTGGAAAATCACAGTATCTCCCAGATTGCTGCTTGCGTATCTTGCCTGCTTGAAACTGATCAATGCATTCAAAAGTTAAGGTGCTTATACACACACATGCACACACCTATGTACAGCCTGGTTTCACATGTCTCATTGCTCTCATATCCCTTTCTATGATGTGTTAATCTGTGTGCTTTTGTGCAGCTCACTCTCCAGCTCTGTGCAGGACAGCTCACAGCTTGTCTTTCAGGTGAAGGCAGCATGCCTGTTCACAGAGATCAGCATCTGCCCTTGTAAATGGTACATAGAAGAGCAATGACTCCATTCAGCTGAATTACATTTAAAATTTGATTATGAATGTCATCTTTGAGGCAGGCTATTCATCATTTGATGTTCTACATGGGTCTCAGTGTCTTGAAGCTTCATAAAGGCAATTCATTAAACAGCTTCAGCCAAACCAGGAGGTGACTCAGCAAGGCAGTGAAAGCCAATGGCTCGAACCCACTGCTGGCCATGGCATTCCTGCGTTATTGCCTCAGGCTGCAGTAATACGGCCAAGGTGCTTTTCCTTTTGGTGCCTCAATTTAAGCAGCAGTGTAATGATTATACTGGTATTTACCTGCCTTCTCTCCCATTTGGTGGGCTGACTAGCAACATGTTTCCAATCTTTGCATGAAAGGCTCCACATTAATCCATGCCACAATTTGCTTTGTTTGCTTCTACCATTAAAATTACTTGTTTCCCCCAAAGATCTGCCATCTGTCACAATTCGCCTTCTATATTTTTATGCTCCACAGTTAAGCAAACACCAATGGCTGAGTAATCCTATTTTCATTATCTTGGGCATCCACATCCACAACCTTGGATGTGCCCTGAGGTTGGAGCAGTTGTGAAGTTTCACTCCTAGTTGGATTCCCTGGGATTCTGTGTCTCACTCTGCAGCCTTGTCCTCAATGCAGCCAATGGAAAGATTCCCAGTTTTCTCATTGCAGGAGTTGCCCAGTCTTATAAAAAAAATTAGTTCTGTTTTCTCCCATAACCATAATTTTCAGTAAATAACATAGAATTGTAGGAGGAAGAGGCAGAGAGGAGAGACATTGCCTGACATTGCCTGAGCTGATGCTGTCAGCTAAGGAGGACTGCTCTGTACTCTCTGCATGGGCAATGATACTGAGGTATTGTTTGGTATCTTTGTGTGCACTTGACAAAGGAAAGGGACAGACCCCGGGTGATGGCTGGGAGGTACAGCTGTTAGAGGCAAGCCACCATCTGAATAGCTAGTTGCAAATGATTTTTGTGTTTTCATAATCTTTGTGAGTAATATCCTGTCAAAGTCTCACGAAAAGTTACGAGTCCCTCCATAAACTGGTACTTCAATATCTAAACTTGCCTTGTAATTAATTTTATGAGCTATGCCCCTGGCACCATAGAGCTTTTATTTCATTTTAGGAGCATAATTGATTAGGCTTCCTGTAGCAATGATGTAGACCAAAGATGTCGCCACCAAACAAGGAGTAATTTGTGACAGCTCATTTGTGAGGACGTATCTACTGTTTGCCAGCGTTGAGCATGTATAAGGCAAAGTAAAATATTTTGTATTGCTACTGCTGTGCCCTGCTTGAAGTTAAAAAAACAAAAGCAAAACAAAGAGACTGCCTAATTATACAGACAAATTAGTAAGGTTAATTAGTATATATTTGTACAGCAGCTTTTATTCTCCACTGCAAAGGTTGCTCTTCTCCACTGAATTCCTTTGAAGATGTTTGCCTCACTATAGCATCAGATGACATCCCCATTTAGGCAACTAGATTTTGCATTGCTAAAATTGTCCTCTGTTCAGATTGTATCAAATACTTTACTTTCTGCAACTGTTATGGCACAATAAAATCTCTCTCTTTGATATGCCTTTTAGCAATTACAGAATCTGTCTTGAGGCCAGTGGTTTAGTAATAGGATTTCCCTTATTTTCTCTCCCTGTTTAATATTTGAGTGAGTGTTACCTGAGAGAAATATGTTGGGTGCTCAGGATGTATTAGCTTAATTTATGGCTAGCATCAATAAGGCAATATTTCCTGTGGATAAGGTCAAAAGGGCTTTGTTTTCTATTAATTAAAAATAGGCTCATATTGGACAATGCATGTAAGCAGTAAAGACATAATGTGTATTTGTGCGGCCATAAAGAAAGGGAGTGAGGTTATTCATAGACCACCAATCATAGTTGGAGTCTCACTCTGACCCTGACAACAGAAGTGAAAAAGAGAGAAGTATGATTTTATTCTTTCCAAACCCTGCTTATGCTATCTGGAGAAGAGAGCTGAATGCCCAAGAGAGGCAACCCCTAGGTTGCTGCAGCCCCTTAAAGCCTGCAAGCACAAGGTTGAAGCTCAAAGTGCCAGCGGCTTGCTGCCTCTCCAGGGGAAGCTATGTGTGTCTGAATTCAATAGGAGCTCTGTCTGGAATAAAAAGAAAGCAAAACCTTAAAAACTGGATGGTTTAAAAAAGGAAACTAAGAGAATTTCAGAGGTAGAGTCAGAAGAAATGAGAAATGCTTCCCTCCAAAACCGCAACAGAATGATAAATTACTTTTGCCTTTCTGAAGCCAAGCTGGAAAACCTCTGCTCACCTCTATTATCTACTTCTGGTCTCTGAAGATACATTACCATATTCATTCATTGTGTTACACAATTTGAGCAACTAAATGAGTTTACCTCGTGCCCTCTTAATAGCATTTTCTTCTAATGCTAACTATAAGTGATACATTTTAGGGGATACTTGAAGCAGAAAGCAACACAAAAAATTATTGAAACTCAATTTTGTTTACAAATTGTGACTTATCCCTTCCTGATGAACCAAGTATAGGAAAACCACACAGGCCCTCTGTGGATGAAATATCTCTTGGCATTGGGACTGCTGTCATCTCCTGAGTAATGTGTGGTTTTACTGGGGCAAAATAGTAGCTGCCATGTCTCAGGAGGTCAAGAGGGACTGTTTGTGTAAACAAAAACAACTACAGCACCACAGAGCAAATGACATACATGATGAATTAGGATGGTTATGTCTGCAAACCATGAGAATGGGTGAGGTGGTGCTGTGCCAGGGTGGTTGAATAGTTCATGAGTGGGCTCACCAGGCAGCAGGCTACTGGACACAGGGCTTTGGCTTAAGGCCAGCTTGCAGAACAAAACGGAGACTGTGGGAAAGAGGATCAAAACTGGGTCAACTCAATTTTTAGACAGCATGGTTCTTATCAGAACAGGAATTTCATGTCCTGTGGCTGTGGTATGGACAGGAGCCATCTGTCTGTGCACTGGCTAGCTTTTCCTACATGAATATGCATTTCTATGTACACATAAGTGCATACATAAAATATCATAGAATCATCATGACCATTGTGAAGCTCTCCTCTATTATCCACTGGAGCTTCATTCAGCAAAGCCTCTGTGTACATTCTTTAGCTGAAACATATACTTCTGTATTTTCCTGGAACACTGAGGATGGATAAAATTTCATTGAATTGACCCATTTCAGTCATGCATGGGAAAAACAAAGACAATACTGTGCAATTTAGGTATCCAAATATTAACACAAGCATTTTGCAAAAAACTTGAAAATCACTCATCCTCTATGTAATGATTATCAACAAGTTCTGACTATTAGAAATAGAAGAACAGTTTGATCACCAAAGGCAGAAGAAGACTGCAGCTCTGCATTCAGTGTTAACTACTCTCACAAATGAAGGTAAACAGCTGTGTGAAGTTTGCAGGCCTGAGGTATACATCTGAAATCATGCTTTTGTCCATGAATGATTGAAACTCCAGTATTATGAACAGAATTACCCCATTGTTTCAAAAACCAGATGGTAGATACTATGAATATAATTAATCTGTTGTATATTCTTCAAATGTAACAGTAAGATCAAGCTGGCTCTTTCGGTTCGCTGGCTGAGTTGTTTAGCACTCTTGGGCTCTTGGTTTTAGTTTTGTTTTTTTTTTTTTAAACATTCAACTATTAGGTATTTGCAATGACTGATGGAATTAGCATTATCTTACTGCCAACTGGAAAACAGTTCCTATCTGACCTGCTGACATGCACTAACCACCTTTCAATTTTAAAGAGACTCTCATCTCATCTTTGTGGCATTGACGTGAATTAGTAAATAGAAAGTATCTTCATTTGGCATTTTCCACTGTAAGTACATGATCAGCATAGTCGTATGTTCAGTGATTTTAATTTAATAGGTTTATCCCTGTGCTAGATATGGTGTTCATTTAAACTGACCTTGCTTTATTTGAATTATTGCTCAGATTTGCACAAGTACAAATGACCTAATCTTCCAAAAACCGCTTTCTGATAGACATAAGCAAACACTCTGAGGAAGCAATTATGTAAAAGAAATGCTTTTAGGCAACAAATGGGTCTATAAATAAACAACTGCTTCCTAATCACGGGCTAAAAACTGTGCCATTTTTCCTTTTTTAATAAAAAACATAGTTAAAAATCAATGAATTTTAATGTTCCTGAATGTGAGGAACCAAAAGTACTTTGGAAAATTGAGTACTGTGAAAGCAAAAGCTGCACCAGCTTCCAGCCAAAGTTCAGCCAACATAAATGCATCTGACCAGTATTGCCTCTGATTTTCCAGGTCTGAACAGATAAGAAAGAAATTAGATGGAAAAAATGGCCATTTTTTTATTTGCAACCTTTTTTACAGGTTAAAAGTTTGAGTTTTTTTCCTAACGTGAAAGGCAATGCAAAAATATGCCATCCTAGGCATCTTTGTGTCTTTTCTATTTTTTCATTGCCAGTGCCCTGGGATCTCATCATTTATTTGGACTTGTGCAATTTTTCTTGAATAAAGGAAAAATGTAGGGAAATACATGTTAAAAAATGTATCTGAAGAGGAGCTTTTATCCACCCTTGGTACTTGAGGAAGAAAGTAATTGTTTCTAGTTGGAAAGGTATTACTAGGGCATGTGCTATAGTTATGTCAATGGGCATGAGAAGCAAAGCAATACATGAAGCTTGGCACTGGAGAGGTCAGTATAGACAAATGATTTCCTCACAGTGAATTAATCAAGACTACTTAACTGAAGAGAGTCTCAGGTCTATGAAGAAGAAGGTAGGTGAAGAGACAAAAGTCACTTGGCATGAGAAGTTATACTGCTAAAGAGAGGAAAAGCAGCATGAGAGATATACATTTGAGGAAAGAAGACAAAGAGACACACTAGTAGAAAGTGTATGATGCCTTGGAGATGAGAGGGCAAGAAGGAATCTTAAAAAATCCCAAAGAAATACTAAAGCTGAGTGTGAGCCCAAACTCCACATACTAACTCCTCCAGAAACCTGTACTTGCTTTAATCTGGCTTGTGTGCAGGAGCACATCTTGGGCTGTATCTCAGTCAGGGAGGTGATCCCTGAGTGTGAGGGACTGACACTGGGAGTCTGTGAGAAGATGATGAAGGAAAACCTCTGTGTGTGTGTTTCAGGTTTAAGAGGAGTTCTCACAGTTCCAAGAAGTGATAAACTGCTAAAAACAAAACAAAACAAAACAAAACAAAAAAATGAAAAGAAAGCAGATATTGCTCCCATGCTGCTCAGGAAGCAGGTGTAGGAATGAGACAGGCTCCATATTCACTGGCGCTTTGTAGTGTTAATGGCACTTTAGCTGAAGAGAAATCAAAACCAGAAAGGAGAATTTCCTCAGCATTCAGTGACACTGATTACTCTTTGTGACACTGGTGAGAATCAGGAGCTGCTCCACTGAAGGAAAATGATTCTCAGAAAAATAAACCAATCAAGTGAACAGAAAATCCCAAATCTGGATCTGAGGTGGTGTGCTGCTCAACTGTATTCCCATGGAAGTGTGTAAAAAGCTGTGAGAGTTGAGATTTTATGAAAGCAGAAAGTCAACATGAATGCATCTTCCCAAGTCTGTAGCACTTTAGAGACCTAGAAGCAAGAATGACTTGTATATTGCATAAATGAAGGGAACGTCTCTATGAGGATTGGGGTGCCAGAATGGTGCCACCTGAGAGTGCATCTGTCCCTGAGGAAGCAGGGTGGGCAGACCCTTGTCAGTGACAGCACAGTCCTCCAGAAAGGAGGAGACATTTTTGTCACATCTCCAGGTGACTTCCTACACAGTGTGGGCAGAGAAAGAGCTTTAGCTTTACTGATGTAAATCAATGCACTGTTTATACTGATTGTAGCAATGTCTTTCTAACTTTGATACATAAGATGAGAAGAAATGCAACCTCCCTAGAGGAACAAGTGCCTTTTAGATGTACAAATAAGGCAGTTATTTACAAATGCCTCCCTGGCAGGGAAGAGGGAGAAAGCACTAGGCACAGTGGACACACAGTGTTAAGCAAATGTTTAAACTTTGTATTTAAGATAAACATTCTGCCCTTTCTAGAATAAGTGTGCTTGTACCTTAGAGAGGAAAAAAACCTTAGAAGAAGATGAATACTTGCAGGAGAGACACAGGGTGAAATTCTAGATTAGACGCTTGCTCATTTCCTCAGACTTCTGAGTTTCTCCAGTACCCTTCCTTTACATAATTTGGACCATGGAAGATGTTTCCATAGTGACAAGTAGATGTTATGTTTATTTGCTGGACAGCAGGGAATGAAAATGTCAGCAAATGACATTTCTGTTCTTTTTTGTTTTCTCTTTTCTTTAAACCCAAAGGAGATGCATTTTAGTGAATGAAACTGGCAGCAGCAGCAGCAGTTTTTCAGGTAGCCTTCCCAGCCCCACTTTGTGTGTGTGCATAAGACAAAACTAGACAGCAGTTACTGTGGCTGTGTGATTCTTCAATCAGCCTTCTGAAGCCTTTTGCTCTGCTCAGTGTGCACATAGTTTCTTATGAACAGCACTGCCTGTGAAGCTTCAAGGAGATTTCAGGCTTTACTCATGGGAAAGGACTTAAATTTCTTGCGACTGGGTGCCTGGCCTTTTCTTCAACCCTCCCACACATCTGTTCGTGTTGACAGCTCTACTACATTGCCCATAAAAAACGATCTGATAGCTGAAACTCTTGTAGTTGATACTGCTCTGGTAAAAATAGATAAATAAACTTAATAGTTGCAGTAGGCTGTGCAGAGTAGGAAAGAGATTTTCAGAAGGCGACTTCTGAGGGAAGAGACCAGGGTCTGAAAAAGAAGAGTTTTGGCAGGCTGATTACTTCATGGATTTTATACCTGTTAAAACTTTTCCTGAGGATCCATAAAATGTGTTCGCTTTGTAACAACCACAGGCTGCTGCTGAAGTGAATGAACAATGAATTGGATGCTAGTCTGAGACACTCTCCAGCCTCTCAGAGTTTCCTATCAGCTCTGATGGGTGACACATGTCCCAGAGAGGAAGTGGAAGGTGGGGAATCCATTGATTGCTCCTTTTCACATCTGGCACTGTAGAAAAACAGTTTGGGACTTTTCTCTCCCAGCCCCAGACAACTACAGCGCTGGTGCCTGGCTTCACCTTGTTCTCTTGTGGGCAGTGAAGCAGGGACCATGTTTCCCACTGTGATTCAGGAGCGTCATCAAATTATTGCCAGGGGTGTAAGGCTTTTGTGGTTGATCCTTCCCTCCCTCCTACCTTACATGCTTGCATCAGAGCTGTCTGGTATCTGGCTGTGTCTGTCCAAACAGTGGAACAAGTGAGACAAACAGTTGCATGCAGTGCTAACAAACTGGAGGTAGAAGCTGATGGTAATAGTCAGTGATGGAAGATACAAGTTTCAGTAGTTGACTTAAACTTTCAAGAGCAGTGAGTAGGTAAACTCCTACTGTTTTACTTTTACTCACACAACTTTAGTCCTGAAAGTGCTGTAACATCTCAAATTTGTGTTATTACAGAAATATGAGGATCAAGGAGAAAAGTTACATTAAAAAAAAATAAATGAATGTATGGCTGGAGGAGAAAAATACCCTTAAAAAGCCCATTACACCCAGCCCTCAAAAAAAAAAAAAAAAAAA
>NDXB01020042.1:30368-60655 GCA_002631895.1 Agapornis roseicollis | reverse complement strand
CTAAAAAACACCATTCCACCCAACCCCCAAAAAAAAAAAAAAAAAAAACAACCTGAGCAAATAAACTCTATTAGCTGAGGAACCATGGTGTGCTGGGTTTGGATGGGATACAATTAATTTTCTTCACAGCAGCTTGTATGATACTATGATTGGGATTTGTGATGAAGAAAGTGTTGGCAATACAGAGAAGTTTTAGCTATTGCTGAGCAGTGTTTACACAGCAGCAAGGCATTTTCTGCTCCTCACCCCACCACAGAATAGGCTGGGGGTGCTGACCCCAACTGACCCAACAGATAGCCACACCATATGATGTTGTGCTCAGCAATAAAAGCTGGGGGAAGAGAAGGGGAGGCTAGCAAAGACACACTAAAATGGTATCTACATTGCCACAGATTGAACTGATTTTCTCAGCAAAAGCAGAATCCAATCTCCAGTTAAAGGATACACAAATCTACACTCGTTGAAACATAGTACTTTCCTACAGCTTTTTATGGTCTGGCATATACACGTATGTGTATATACAGGTGTATATATATGTATGCAGTTACACAGAGAGGAAGAAATTTGCCTCTCTATAACTGATTACAAAACCAGTACTTCATTTGAGCTTGGAGGTGTTTTATACTTGCAACTTGGTTTTGGTGTTTTGTTTTGTTTTGTTTTGTTTTGTTTTCCAAGTGTTCTGTGTTATGGAACTGCCTTCATATTTCTTCATCCACCCATCTGCCTTCTGGACCCTGGACCTGGGGTTTGCTGTTTCCACTAAAATTCACAGAAAGCTAATCCAAAAAATGTTAAATACGGAGGCCCATTCGATGGCCATAGCAAAGACACACAGAAAATACATTCTCTCCTTTAAGACACTGTAACCCTGATTATGTCCTGTTTCTAATCGCTAGTGAGCTTATTTATGGAGATTTGATCCTTACAACTTGAAAATCTATTTGGTGGGGTTTTAACTCCTTTCTGCCTGCTAGGTCAGGCCCATCTAGAACTGACACACCTCTATAGTCACAGGAATACAGAATAAAACTCTTACTTGCCTGAAATTAAGAAATGTGGAGTCCTATTCACATCAGCTCCTTCAAAACCATATTTGTATGCTTTAGCAAGGAAGTTGTCAGACTAATGTCAAACAGATCCCTGGGATGTCTATTACATTCTCCCTGTCATGGTATCAGAAGAGTCTGTGTAGTTGTCTTTAGCCCCAAGACAAAAACCCTTGTGGCACGGTATCAAGAAAAGGAGGAGAGAATAACAAGAAGAAGAAATGACTTGGCAAAGCCAGAAAACGTGAAGTTGGAGCCAAGCCAAAGTCAGCCCTGAGACACAGTTTGAACTGTGGAAAGCCCTGGGGCAGCTCTCCCATTGCTTACTGTGTGTCTGCAGGTATGCAGCACCAGGGAACACTGCATCCTACCTCTGGCTCCAGCATCTCCACCCACTCTTGCTCAGGGCAGCAATGCTGAGATTCATCCCCAAGCCAGACTTTAAGCCAAAACATGAAAAGAAAAACATGGAGAACTGATGGGGTATTTGATTGAATTTGAGTGACTCTGATAAGTGATGGGGTGTCAGGGCTTTCAGTGCATTTAAAATAAGAGCAGGTGCTTTGATTTTAGGATGTGATGGACTTCCCTGGTCTTTACATATGTCAGTGAAACCCCTGAGGAGGCTGGCTGCACTCAGTGGGTGAGCTGGAAAGGTGAAGCTCTGGTGCAATCCTGCTCTCTGTGAAAGGCAGCGCTACCAGACAAGGAAGCTTTGGGTAGCATCACTGCTCACCATAGCACTCTCCAGCTTCTCCTTCCCACAAAAAAAAAAAAACCTGCCTCTCAGAGATTAGGATTTATTGGGGAATTATGTATTCCCATGCTCAATGGTCCAAAGCCCTTGGAAGTCTTTCACTTGACTGCAGTGGTTGAAGGCTTCAGCTCATAATGTTTTTATATAGCCTTTTTTGTTTACCAAGAACTTCACAATGATGTGAAGTGCAACCTCATTGCATCTCTCTGAGGTTGGGCTTCACAAGGAAAATACTCTCCCAGCTTGTTTATTTTGATAACAAGCTCACCTTGTTTTTCATGATGAAAAGGAAAGGAACTATCTGCAAATCCAGGTTCAAGGGGCAATGTATAAAGCTAGGAAGCAAAAAAAAAACCAAACAGAAAACCCAACAGATCTGAAAAACCAGTCTTCTTATTCCTCCCACAACAAACCTACAACATCCTCTGCCAGTTTTTGGTCATTGCTGGTGTGGATCACACGCAAAGGGGGAAATGAGGCAGAGGGGGGTATCACAATAGGGGGGATGAGTTGAAGGCAGTCTGAAAGATGGGCTGGCACCAGGAAGGCCAGCAGAGGACCATGAAATGGACCTCACCATTGGACAGTGGCATGTTCTGATAGGAAATAGGATAGTACAAAAACAAATGTTGCATGGAATAACTAGACTAGACAGCTGAAAAATACCTATTCCCATCTGAGTTATAACCTCACTATTCATTACAAAGGCTTGTGTTTTGTGATATAAGATCTTACTGTCTGGCAGAATTAAGATGGAGGGACACTCAAGAAAGACACTGCTCTTACTAAGTGCCTCCGGCTTATTGAGTCTGAGAAATCAGCATTATCCTTTCTCTGTGCTGCAGTACTTGATCAATAGAGATTATGGTTTCAAATCCTGGTCATTTATTTAGACCTAAAACCAACATGGAAATGCCAAGCTAAGTAGGTAAGCATTCTATATAAATCTTCTCATAAGGCAAATAAGTAGGGGGGAAAAATGTCTTTCTATATTATACAAGCTTGCTTTCACCTCTGCCTGGATTCCTGCAGGCAAAACATAGGTCTTCCATGTGACTCTGAGATTTTTCTGTTGCTGCATATTCCCACATTCAAAATTGTCCAAACTGACTCACAAGAAATGAAAAACCTTTAGAAGCACCATAGCTAGTGCAAGCCACAGAGGCAGAATCCCACTGGAGGGTACTATTTATGTTGGATTGTATGCCTGAAGGAAAATAAAAGAGCTCTCCTCATTCAGACAGGTCTGTCATAATTCAGAAGAATGAAGGTTTCTTCCTAACCTAAGTGGCCTGATCAGGTGAAGTCCTTGTCAAGATGATGACCAAGGCTGGTAGGATTGGGCAAAATCATACTCTTTCATAGCCTTTAGTTCAGTCTGCCTCTTTGGACTGCAAACTGCAAGATGGCTTTTATTCTGTGCAGACTTCTGAAGGATGTCCATATGTCCCTTTTCTCACCTCCTCACCCTGTGACCTTACACTGCTTTGTCTTCACTGGTACAAATAGGAATTTCAAGGTTCAAGTTCCAAATGTGATTCCAGTTTTTCTGCTAAGAGAATTTCATCTTTACAGTGGGCTGATAATAAATATTCTTTAAAAACCATCTGTGTGAGCAGAAGGGTATATGTGTGCTGCTAGATGCTTTCCTTTTACATACCAGAACAGGCAGTGTTGAAGGGCCTGGGGGATTCCAAGGTTTCTCTGTCTCAATCTAATCAACTTCTAGCAGCATGCACTTTTGGTAGACACAGGCAGCAAGTCAGTGCAATATACATGATATATAACCATCACTTGTTACAGGAATTGCCCTTTGATATGTTAGTAGACCTGTGACCCTTCTGGAAACGTCCATTTGCACAGCAACAGCTAGCATGGATAGCCAACAGGAAGGGTTGAAACAAACACTTACATTACACATGATTAGTCTTTAAAATAGGAAGTTTGATGGTAAATCATGGAAGGATAGTATGATTGTGCATAAGTCTGGATCCTTAAAAATCCAAAACACCAGTAGATCTGTCAAATAACTTTAAAATCATGAGCTTTTTCCAAGAACAGCATCCAGGCTCCAGTGTGGAACACACTGCTACACCAATCATTTCAAATTCTGCTAAATCATTCTGTGACTCTCTAACCAGTACTAATAGCTTTCAGGCTGGCTGGCAATCTCAATCCAATAGGAAGCCTTTCACAAGCTTCCAGACCATTCTTGCGTGGGAGTGAGTGAGAGAGAGCACCACAGATTTAATTTAGTGCCCTTGGTGGCTTTCTGTAGAATATATATATATTAATCACTTGTGACTCCTGGTTTGGGGGGTGGGGGTTCATCTGGAGTACAGGAAAATCAAATGAAGCTCGTAAAGCTGAAAGTTGTCTTGGTTTCATTTGCTGATTTTAAACAGCAAATTGTTTCTTACCCATCCTTGCATGATAATTGGTAAATGTACTGAAATGGGTTATTTGAGTTTTTGTGGACTCTCTGGGCAATCACACGGTAACTGGAGTGCAGAATGTGCCCTATAGGTACAGTTGGTATTCGCATTACTCAGATAATTTCTGTCTGGGAAAAGCACATTATATTTTGAAGCTGGCATCTTGCAACAAGGAGGCAGAATCATCTTTAGCTGTGCCTGGCATGGGGTCCCCAAGCAGAGAAGAGGGAGGCTGCACTGCAGCTCTGAAAATGTGAGCCATTGACTCAGCTGCAGGGAGCAAGAAATGGGAGTAAATTGTGTGAGATGAATGAGACTCTGTAGGTCTGTAGGCAACATTACTCTGCAGATGAGAGTCACTTTATCAGACATTAGGCTTGGAATATTGCACTTTAATTTGGCTGAGTAGTGTCTCTCTGTTGCCCTCAGAGAGCAATTTATCCTATCAGTGCTAAGGGCCTGCATTTCCAGAACATGTCATCTCCTTATCTGTGGATAACTCACCTTCTGCAGGTGCCTTTGACAATGGATCGTGCCTGGCTTATACTTGCACATTAAACTCCTAGGTGATCATGGCTAGGGTAAGAGGTAGCATGCAGGGACCAAGTTTGATCCAAGACACTCCAGGACAAAATGGTTATGAGAAATTAAATCTGGTACAAAGCTATGTGAGTCTGTACTGGTACAGCTGAGAGCAGACCATGCTCATAGTCTGCAGATTACAGTCATGGGAGCACTTTGGCAACTGTTTTTATCTCACGTCTACAGAAAGCTAGTAGCAACAGTGTTAAACAAGTGAAAATAGTGCAAAGGAGCTCAGGGATCAGTGAAAACTGGGAGCTTCCTGTCCTTGGAGCAGCATTACTGGCACCTGCAGCCCATGGGCAGAGCTGCCCAGGCAGCACCACTGACAGAGAGACATCTGCCCTTTCGCCCTTCAAATCCAGAAACACCATACTGTGTTTGAGCAGTTCTGCTGAAAATAAGGGGTAAACACAATCATGCAGCCACAGCTGGTGCCTCTCTCCTCCTCTCCCACATGGCTGCTGTTGCTATGGCAGCAGTCATCACGGTTGGAGGATGCTCTGGAGGCCCTCCCTCTCCTCCTTGCCTGCTGTTTCCACTGCCCAGCACCATCATGCTGGTCCCATGGAAGAATTATTGGCAGGTTCCTTCACTGCCTTCCCTGTAGCACTTGGTCTCCCCTCACCTGGGGCCCTCTGCAGTGGCATGGCTCTTTTGCTGACCATTGGCAGCAGCACACAATGGCACAATGGCCTGCTTGTACTGCACCAGGAGCAGAGTTACTTCCCCACCTCTTGGTCCAGTCCTGTGTGTCATTGCTAAACACATTCTTGGACTTTGCATGTATAAGATCATTTGGCAGAGTGACAGCATTTCTTTGGCCCTTTCAGCTGCAGAGAACAAGTTTTCTGTCTCCCAGTGTGATACTGTTGAAATTTGCCTACCTTTGCTCATTTTTGTGCCTTCATCAGGCAGTGGGAGTCAGTAAGGGTTGTACGCTTAATTCTCCCAGTTCCTCCTCAAGAGTGCACTGTTTTCTGTTTGAATTGCTAAGCTGTACTACTGAGCCCTGAGAACTTGCAAACACCGATAGGCACATAGAGGAAATGTTTTGATGGGGCTTTGTTTGAAGAATTTGCAATATGTGGTATGGATGGATCTTGTGGACCAGCCAACCCATGCCCTGCTTTATGTTAAGGAAGGCGAAACAAACTATGTTCAGGCTATTTCTGCAATTCACTCCCAACTTTTCTCACTTATTTTTACTTCTTTTCTAACTAGCTGAAGGCTCAGATCAGACCTAAGTATAAGTTTATGGTTGTTAAGTATAAGCTTAGGGTTGTGGCTACCCTAGGCCTAGAGGTGGTGTTGTGGCCAGCAAACATGCCAGTGTAGTTATTGTCTTCTTACTCCCCTATACAATAGGTCCTCCTCATGCGTAGGAGGTGAGAAAAGGATGACCTAAAAGTCCTGATGGCAGCTGCACCGCAGCAGAGGATTTTTCCATACAGGAGAAATTCTCCGACTTCTTTTCTTCTTGTTCTGTATTTGTTCTCTCTCTGCCCCCATGGAAATTTCCTGCTTTCATTAAACAGAGTAATTCTAGCAGCTGACATTAGAAACTTTGACTTCATTAAAAATAAAAATAAAAAAAAAAACAACTTTGAAAAATATTTTCCTGTTTGAATCCAGACTAAAGCTAAACTGCTCGTTCTCTGGGAAATTCAGACCCCCCAAAACCTCAAACAACTTACAAAATTCCCCTCAGCAGGGATTTTCTTAAAGGAAACAATTATGAAACTATCAAAAATGTCTCACTTCAAGGCTTTCAGAAGGAAAAATCAGTGGGGGAGCTCAATCTCTGATATCCAGGAGGTATCCCTTCCCCTGCTTCCTACTGTGGGACCCAGTTCTGCCCTTGGACTGCAGCAGCCTATGAGCCCTAGTTGATGATCTGCAGCCACAAGAGCCTTTGAGCTTATGGTGCCCACCTGGGAAACCTGAAGGTTTTTCAGCACCCAGGGTTCTGATGGTTGCTAAGTTTAATAGAGAGAGGAGGGGAGAGGGTTTGTGGGTAGGAGAGCAGACGGTGCTCTGCTGGAGCTCCTGCAAGGTGAGTGAAAATCACCATCCCTTTTCCTGAACAGGCAATATTCAATGAAAAATTGTCTTTGTCAGAATTTTTCTGCTCAGCCTGTGGGCTTTTAGTGCTGGTTCTTGTTGGCCCTACCCTTTCCTAAGGACCTGCCATCCTGGCCAGCCTGGGAGTCCCATAGACAGCCAGGTCTCCTGTCTGGAGGACCCACTGCATTGCAGAAGGCTGGGAGAGCAATCTTTCAGGCAGAAATGGGGCAAGAAGCTGAGCACTTTCTAATGGGAAGAGGGAGCCTGGGGTTATCGGATACTTATCCTGCAGCACCCAGGAGTCACTGCACTAGGATTTCCAGCTAAAGTATTTCTTGCAGTAGGATTTCTAGCTAAAGTAATTTGGGTACTGGGCAGAGATGCTGCTCAAATGTTCCTTTTTATTTCTTTTTTGTTTTTTAATTTTTTATTTTGAATGGCAAAAACATTTAAATTCTGGTGTCATTAGTGGGGTTTATTTTCCAAATTCATCTTTGTCTCAAGGGAAGGGAGGTTTTTTCCCTGACTATTTTCATGGAGCTGAGAACTGGATTGTCAAATAGAAAACCAGAACTTTTTGGATTAAAATTGGCTTAAAATGACCACGGAAGTGGACTGGACACAGCTTTTACAAAAAACAGATAGTGAATCTTTAAAGAAAATGTTTGCGTTTGCTGCTGCCAAGTTTGTATCTTAATAATATAGTTTCACATTAAGCTCAATAAGACTTAGATGTTATCTGTACTGAGATTTCTGCAGCCAGCCTCAAACTGAAATAGACCATATTGGTGCAAGTTATAGTTAGCATTAACACTTTTTTTTTTTCTTACTGGGTACTCCATTAGTGCTGCCACATCAATTTAGTAAAGAATGCACTGCAAGCAAACCATCATTTAATAGGAAACCCAGAGATATTCAGAGATGGCTTAAACCAGAAACTTCTATTGCTGCTGCTGACAGTCATCTTTAAAGGGAAAGAGGCTGCATAAGGAAATGCCCATGATCACTTGGTATTGTGCTGCAGTTCTCATGATAGGGTTTGAACTCCTGAGCCATCTCCAGAAAATCTTCGGGCAGTTCCAGTCTACAGTGTTCTGCACCTCATGCTGTGTGCTGGTAAAGGGTATTCTAACCCCAGAAATAGAAAGGTTGATAGTGACCCAAATGGTGCTGGTACATCCCACGCCTCCGTCAAGAAGGAGTAATTGGTTGAAGGAATTATTCTCAATGTTTCTGATGTACTCCATGTTTTGTGCATGTGCTGTGTTGGAAAGTATTATTAAAACTAGCAAGTCCTAAAGCGCATGTTCTCATGATACTAGTCAAACTAAAGAATAATCCATTTCAAGTGGTGTTTATAATTCTGAAACAGAAGTGCCACTGACATTATCATTAGAGCACTTCCTGCAATACTTCTGCTCTGGAGAGGAAAAAGGGGGAAAGCAGTCCAGCTTAGTATAGATACCTAAGGAATTTCCTGTTTCTTTATCAGCCATCTTGAGCTGCCAATTTAGATCTGACTGGGGAAGAAGAGTTGGAATAGGTCAAATAACCTGGGAATAAAAAGGAAAAGACTTCTAGTAGCCTAGCAAAAAGCAAAATCATCACCTCAAAGAAAGGAAACCTACTCATAAAGTCACAGCTAAGGCAAGAGTGCTTGTGCACAAGTGTGGAAGCAGAAGAGGTCTCAGAAGAATTACCCAAGGGTGAAAGAAATAAGTATATGAGGTATTAACATGCAATCTCTTCTGGACCAGCCTTTCAAGCAGCCACATTTTAAAATAATCATTGATAAAACATGGCTCATAAAAATTAGCCCTTCTGCATGTGAACACGATTTTAAGACATGATTTATTCTGTTTGTTTAATTTTGTTGCATTAATTGGTTGCTAATAGTCTGATAAAGTGAATAATATGTCACTTGATGACAATAAAGTATATTTTTCAGACCTGTAAACTGTTAGACATCATTCAGTCACTAAGAGCAAGTCAACTTAAGCAGATTACACTGGAGTGTTGAACATTCAGGTGTTTGAGACCAAAGCCTGGTAATGACATTACTCTGCATAACAAGGAAGCCTTTTGCAGGAATCCAGTCAGATATTTTAAAAGGAGCAATGGTGATGAGGTGGGAGATCAGCCAGGTAAAGGAAAATTGGAAGTTAGTACAAATGTTCAATTTCTCACCTGAAATGTCTCACTCTGATGATGCTGAACAACCCCGGACATGGCAAAAGTTCTGTTCTGAGCCCCTGAACTGTGATTTAGGTTTTAGACATTACCATTAATTATTGAAACTCAGAAGGTTGCAAAAAACATCTTGATTCATTGGCAAACTGACAAACATATGGTGTGTTTTGCAAACCTCTAGGTTTCTGTTCAGAAGAGGAGAACATTAATTGCATACATATTCTACTGGGAGTTCTGAAACCAGCCGTCGTTAACATTGTTAGACATCGTATCTGGGAAGCTCACTGCATTTTAAAATCTGAGTTAAAAATTCTGAGCTCTTGTAAAACTTTTAAGAAGGAAAAGTGCTGAAGTGTAATGAATTCCAAGAAGAACATAAAAGTATCTGATGCTCTTTGGTATCTGGCGCTGGTGTATCAACAGCTTTGCTTGTTGATTGATAGTCTGGGTGATAGGTTAATATTTGTCTTGATAGGCTAATATTTGTCAGCACTTCGAAACTGGCATCAGAATCTGTTCTGTGTTGCCTGTGGCCTCTTACCAATTCTGCTTTGGCTATCTGATTGCCCATTTGTCATCTGAAATCCCATGGATATCAAAACCTCAAGTCTAGATTCACTGAACTCAGAGTTTAATCAACATTGGCAATGGGCCTTAGATGAAGGAGATTGTGCTGTGATTATTGACACAACCCAGAAAACCTCACCAGAGAACACTGCAACACATCCTGTATGAAATAAATTACCCTCTTTTCATCTAGGTTGTGATATGGCAGCTGTTCTTCACCTGGTGAATAAGCATGCTGTCCATGAGGATGGGTACATAGACATTACACAACAGACAGACATGGAGGGAGAAGATCAGATGGGTTGTTTTGGCCAAGGGCTGTAGGATCACCATGCCTGGTTTGCTGCACTTACATAAAAGAAGCTGGTAGAATTCCCATCACAGCCTACAACCTGTAGGATGGCTATTCTCTTGTGGCATGATTTCAAAATCTGGAGTGATGAGAGTCTGCTTAGGAAGTCTCTGGGACATGGCACAGAAAAATCCTGGGCTGTGCAGTGACACAAAGGACCTGTCCCATTTACCAGGTCATTCCCACACATCAATTTGCATTATTACTTTCCCACTTTCAAATGCCTTCACTGACTCCTCTCTTTCAGAAGGTTTAAATTCCTCATCTTTTTGCAACTTGTGCATAGCCCCAATGATTTCCCTGTTAAGGGCTATCATTGTTCTATGCAAGCCTCATATTTCAGTGCCAAGTGGTCAAATTCAAGAAGAAAATCAAATTTCATTGTACTTACGTGTGCACCCTTGAGAGCATGCCTACAGCAGTCTTTGAAGCTGCCACTGTTGGGTGGATTTCCTTGTTTTTATCTTCCATCTCACACTCTTTATGCATGTAAAATAGTTTAAAACTGAGCCCCAGTGTGCTTATAAAATGCCAGGTCATTGACAATAGTGGCACTCATTTGCTGTGGCTAATTTAGTACTAATAAGCAGAAACTGTTCTGCGGGGATTCTTCTACATGGAACATAAACTCCCTTTTCCCTCACTTAAGAACACTTTCCTATAAAACGATTACAACCTAATAGTTTTCCTCCTCGTTTTAGTAACCAGTCTCAGTCTATATTAGTGTTATTTCCCTCAGCAGCTTTCCCTATAAGCCCTATTTCAAGGCGCCAAATCAATGATTACATGGCATGCAGTCCACTGAACTGTCCATCCTTGGAACCCAGCACATAATAGAGCCCCTAATATCCTATTACCACAGTAAAAGTAGAATTCACTGCAAAAGGCTAAATTCAATGCTCAGATTCTTTGAGGTTTTAGTTTTCTTTCATCTCATCCAGATCTCTCAAAGCAGGTGGGACAACATCTCTGCTTCCTCTCAGAAATGCTGAGTCTGCACATGGGTTTCCCAACCCTCTGCAAATGCAATAGCAGCGACAGGAGGTTTCATACCCTCCTGAACTCATTATTCACTTCAGCACTGAAGACCACACTCTGCACATATTAATCATACTGATCACTGCATCTCTTTTCCTGTTTTTCCTTGTCTTGTCCCTATATCCAATTGATTTCCCAAATTCATGCTTCTTTTGCTTTTTTCTCCTTTCTCCCTGTGGTTCTGATGCTTCACATAGTAAATTGCTCTTGCATCCACAGGATCCATTTCTCTGAATCTCTTTCAAGAAAGCCTTCTATGCTTATTACTACACTGATTTGCTGAAATATGTAATAAAGAAACCTAAACAAAACCCAAACACTTATAAATGAATGCAATTCATTCTGTATCTCTTTGTAATACCCTGTTTGCAGATGATACTACCTTCTTTGAGCAAGTTTTGTGGCAGGTACAATTTCATATATGCTGTTGGTACAATTTCATATATATTGTTGATACCATACGTATTTTCACCAACCGCTGATCAGATCTCCCTGATCATGTATCATATATATGTGAAATCTCAGCACAGTGGGGCTAGAACCTCTGGTTTAGTGGAATTATTAGTAGTAATCCAGTGCAAAGCTTTCCAGCAATGAAGTTACCTTGTCTGATCTCTCTTTTACAGCTTAAGTGGGGTCTCTTGTCTATTTATGCTCTAGGAGAAGAACTATATCATTCCCTGATAAAATGACTCTTGTAATTTTATACCCAATAAATTGACTGTGTGACATCATTAACTTCCCGCACATTCTGTGTGGCCATAAATAACCACCACTTCCATATGGAAAAGGGAGGAAGCACCATCTCTCAGGCAGGGCACGCATTGCTATGAGCAAAAAAAGGGCTTATTAATTTTATATTAATTAAACTAGCATTTTAACAATAACATCATTGTCCTTATGTTTTCCTCAGCAGTAATCAGATTCCTTCATTGTGATAAACTGCCCAGCCTTCAGCCTCATAGCTTACTCACTTGGGAATTGAATTATTGCTTCATAAAACAGAGGGTTGATTATATAATCACTTAATTAAATGTTGTACTCAGTCATTGCCAAGCTATTCCTGAAATGCATTTGGCATCTATACTCACTAGGCAAATTTAAACATTGGATGAGTTATTTTTTTCAGATGTGCTTCTTTAAAGGTTGTTATTTCCAGTGTTCCTTTGTCTGTGTGGTCTGGTTGTTTTCCATGTGTCAAGCTCACTCTTAATCACAAAGGAGATGAAATGCTCTTTGTGTTCCTATCTGACTTGCAGATTGCAGTCCCATTCTTGATGTTATCATTTTGGAAGCATTTTTCTTGCTTCTGCTTGCAAAATCACTCAGAGGTAAAGCCCTCAGTCACCTATTCAGTAACTCAGTTCTGAGCAGATACTCAGCACCTCAGCTGTGACCACTGAAATTACTGTAATGAGCTGTGCATCACGCCTTAGAAAGATAAACCCAGCATTAGCAACAGCCACACTGCAGACAAGCAAGAGGGATTTCACTGAGGTTAAACCAACATGCTGGGCTGAATGTTGGTTTAACCCTTTCATTTTGCTGCACCCAGCCACCACCCAGACCTGGCTCTGTATGTGACTTTCCAGTTCCCAAGGAAGAAATACATAATTTCATAAGGTACAGTCCAGCTGATGAGCATCCCAAGACCAAAGGGAACATCACATATGCCCTTGTCAGCTCATGTAGTCTTGCCCAGAGCTTTACCCCAACAGCCTATGTGGTTTCACCGTTCAGGGACTCAGTGTCAGCAAGGGTAAGTAGAACACTGGCCATGAGACTACACTTCTAAATTACATGAACACTCACAGACTAAGAAGTGAAAGGCAAATTTGTGAGGACAGAAAACTGAACATACTTGTATGTGGAACTTCTCAGTTTCCTTGCATAGCCTGCAGATCTCTTCAAGCCTTAGACAATAGGTGCACTGCAGAATTCACTGGCAATCTGTATTTCCATCTTCCTGTCTGCTCCTGCCTCTTCCACACTGCCCCTAACATTTCAACATGGTTTCATCAGAGGTTAGTGGACATCACAGGACAGTGAACAAGGGAAGACATTGGCAGTCAATACTTCTTGCAGAAAAGTCCCACCGTCTTACCAGGATCAGTCCAGTTGTTCAGTTTTCCTAAGACTTATCCCTAAACACATCTGTCAGTTCTTTCTCTCATACCAGGAGAGAGAAAATGCTCAATTTGTTAATGTTCAGAAGATTTTCTGCTCTGTCCTTTTCCAGCTTGGATTCTGCCTTGTGTTGTCTGTGGGTTGAACAGAACAAACCAGGCAATCTTATTTATTTTCTTCATCACCATCCCACTTCTGTGTGTTTAACATCAGGGTCTGACTCAGTCTCCTGCCAGCTTTAGTGGGACTTTTTCTGTTAACATCCACTGGAGCAAGACCCGATCAGTGCAAAGGAATGGGACAGAAAACACAGGGCAACTTCAGCTTCATTTGTTTCACCAGTATTAAAAGTGAATGCAAGAACCTTTGTTCTCTCTGTTCTCATCACTCTCAGAAACAGGGATCTCTAGGACAGGAAGGCAGTAATGTCATTTATTCTGAAACAAAACCAGAATTTCCTTGTACATATTCATTTTACTCTAACAATAGGCAAGTACAGACACTGAAATAGCATGATCTTATTACTGAATTAGACTCAGTGTCTCTCTATTTCTTCATTTAAAGAATTTCTCTAGATTGCAAGACTCTGTGACCAAGAGGACAAACTCCCTTTTCAGTTAGCTGAACCAGCTGAGTTTTGCCTAAGCACTGTATATTTTCAAATATATTTTCCCCTTAATCTTGTTTAATTATTTCCAGAGGATTAACTACTTTCTATTGTCTGTCACTTTCCTCTGCAGGAAGCTTATGCTGGGTAGTATGTCTTCTCTTATTATGCATTTGCTTGGAATATAAATTGCTTTTCAATCAGATCTTTGCATTTCTAACGACATCTTCTGTATTGCAGCAGGTGCTTTCCCTAGTGGTTACTTATATGGGCTCTAATGGCAAGTCATCTGTCTATGCAGCCACTTCGCTGCCAAATATGTAATAGAGGAATTTTATACTATCAGAAGCTTCTGGTAATTTTGTTTCTTTAAAGGCCGAGACTTTTTATGTGTTTTTTCATAGCTTATTTCACTGGGCTTAAATAAACTAAATTAGGAAGGTTTAAAAAGCCCTCCTGGAAGCCTGATCTCATCTCAAATCAAACACCTTCCTTTTCTTCACTTGGCTTCACAAGAGGGTTAAGATCTCTTTTGTTTTCTGTCCTCTTTAAAATTTTGATAGGTTGAGACACAGGAGATTGAAACAAAATAAAGTAACCACTTTTTTTCACACAATGAATAGTTAAACCATGAAGCTCTTAACTATGGGCTGATGAGACAGGCTCAAAACAAAACTCAATGGAAGTCTGAAGAACATATCTGATGGTGGCTTTTAAACCCAGGTGATGCAGGTGCAGCCCCTGGTTGGGTAAGTCCCAAGTGCCCTGCTGACTGATAGCCAGGACACAGGGAGAGTGGGCTTGGATTGCTTGCCACTGCTCTGGGACTTGGGCTCTGTGAGCCTGCTCTTTGTGACAGGGTCCTGGGCTGGAGGCTGACTTAGTATAACTCAGCGATAGAGACCAGTCTGAGAAAACTAATGACTAGAACAATTGCTTATGGAAATACACATCGGCACATACAGGAAGTGCTTCTTGCACTCCAGGTTTCTGTTTTGCCAAGAAAAGTGCTACCTTGGTGAAGCAAGCCCAGCTATTGAATGAAAGCAGGAGTCTGCACTTCTCCAGCAAAAACCAGGTCAAGTACTAGGGCATTGCTATCCAAGAGTGTTTGCTGGTGGACCCATTCTTTTTCTCATTGACTTGAGTTTCATTGATTTCAGGACATAAACTTACTGGTCCACCAGTTAATCAAAGCGGTGAGATGATCACTGCAGCAACACTAAGGTCATGGACTCTGGCAGTTTATTTGTAAGACTGGAAGAAATGGGACAACTGCTCATGGTCAGCAATGTAAACCCTATTGCCTCACCAGCAAACACAGGTCTGCAATTTCTCAAAACTCTAACATGACCTTGTTCCCTTGTTGATATTGTTAAGAATATTGTTGGATTTTGTACAGTTTCTGTAAATGAGGACATTATTCCTTTTGCTGTTGGGATTGCTTTCTTCTCATCCTGAAGAGTGCCAAAGAAGACAGCAATTAGAAAAGAAAGCAGAGGTTTATAGGGAGGACAGGAGTAAGGCTGGGGGAGGAACAGAAATAACAAAACATCAGAACTACAAGTGCCCATATGCTTCTTTATCTCTTTTCTAAAAGGGAGCGAGTGTGTCTGTTTTGTTTGCGTCATGATGTCAGCAATGACTATTGCCTTCTGTCATCTCTTTGCTCTGATGCCAATTTTTCTGCTACACCCAGTAAAATACTTACAAAATAGATTTGAGCTCTATGTGGGACTTTCGCTGCTGCAGGTAAGTTCACAAACAGGAAAACCAGACACCAGTTCTCTGTACACTGGGTATGCTCTTTTTTAAGCCACGTGTGATAGAAGAATAAAAATTTTCTGTGTACACTGGGACTTTATAACTGCTTGGGAAAAGATATCTTCAGTCCATCCAGGGCACCACCATCTCTCTCCCTCTCTCCCTGTAAAGCCCCAGACATCTGAAGCTGCTCATAGACATTTTATCCTCCTGAGGTCAGTAGCTGCTGAGACCTGTTGTACATGAGTCTCATGTAAAGTGATGCCCATGTTGACAGAAAAGGCAGGTGGGACTGAGATAAGCCACTTAGTCCTAAACTGTGCAAGGGCTGATAGCAGGACTGCAAGGGAGTGACAGAGGGGATGCCACCGCTGTTTGGACCTGCTCGGTGCTTGATTCTTAGTCATAGCCTTAGGCAGGGTAACACTGTCAGAGAGCCCTGGGGACATAAGTGCCAGCAGGAGAGGAGCCCTTGAGCCTTTGGAGCTCCAAGATAGCTCTGAAAATTTCATGCCTTCACCCAGTTTGCCCACCTGTCTGTCATGGTTTAAGCCCAGCCAGCAACTCAGGACTATACAGCTGCTTGAGCACTCCCCACCTTAAATTGTGTGTTTGTGGACTCACAGTTAATTCATATCAGCCAGTCCAGAGCTATTGGATGCAGGAAAGTATGGAAGAACACAAAATAATAAAGAATTTGGGGGCATAATGTGGGATCCAACTACACTAATGTGGGGGTGACTGAGGAAAATCCACACTGTGGGCAAGGTTTGGGTTTGATTATACTCTTCTGCTGCCAGGCTGATTTTGGCTGGGTTGAGTTTCTTACTGCTTAAAATTCACGCTTACATACTGGATTTTTACTTGAAAACAGAGTGTAAGGAGCTTGGGATGAGGCTTTTAACAATAAAACCAAATTATAGCTATAAAATCACTGGCCTTATTCATTCTTTCATGAAAACCTTTCATTTTCTGTTCTGGATCTGCCTTTTTTCATACCCTTGCATTTCAGGAATAACTCCACTTGGTCTTAGTAGCATTAAATAAATTAATGGAATTATATAAATACGATGTGTCTCAGGAAAAATATTTTTAGAATGAATCCGTTCTTCCACTTTACTGTTATCTCTTGGGACAGTGACTGCTAAAGACCTTAGTAGTTGTAACACAACACAATGGGAAGCTTGTAAAACAAATATTCCTCTTAGTTCAGAGACAGAAGCTCTCGCTGGGTAGACCACAAGGACCAGCTGGATGTTGCCATCCGCATTTACAGCTTTATCGTATAATGACTTTTATTTCGAATATGCGGTCTTACCGATAAAAAAACCGAAACAAAACAAAACCCATGCATAGAGTCTGGTGTTACAGAAGAAGAAAGGCAATTCTAAAGAGCCCCAGGTGGTGGAGCTACTTCATTACGGGTGACAGCACGGTGCTTCTCAAATTTTGCTTCACAAGCTCTGCGGGAAAGAATCAGCAGCAGCATAGAAGTCCACAGATGCCTCTGCCACCACATCCCAGATCTCGTCTTTCCTGACAAAAGAGTGTAAGTCAGGGTACACAGTTTTCTCCAAATCTTACCTAGGCAAAAGTTGTGACTTTTCAGTGGATGTTATCTCTCCCTTCCGGAAAAGTACTATATACCTCTTCTTACCTGCAACTCTTTAATGAACTATATGCAGTATACAGTGGTAAGCAATTTATTATACATTCCATAATGACAATATTGATACTGCATCAGAACTTTCCCCAGTACCAGTTTTTAATAGTTTTGGTGCAAAGATGATTCTATAATTTGGCTCTTCTTTTTATTTTATGAAGAAATGCTAAGAACCATAAAAGCAGAAATTGAATTGTGCTTTAAAATGCACCCTATCAGGATGGTTTTGAAAGAAAATCTGTCCTCAAGATAATTTAATTTCTTACTGTTATTTTAGGAAACAACAATTTGAAAGTGTTGGTTGCTCTCACTGTGAATTCCCTCAGTTTTAGTCTTAAAGAGCCCAGCTACCAATGTCAGCTTGGAAACATGCAGTGCACACACCGCAGTGAATTACAGGCTGTGCTCCCACCATGGCAAGTTAGCTGCAGATATTCCCAGTGAACCAAAAAGAGATTAAAACCTTAAGACAACATGTGTCGGGGCAGGCTTTTCACATGGTCCAAATGTCCTACTTAGCTGGGTGCAGGCTTCTTACTAAGCGCTGTACTTTAAGCACTTGCAAAGCAAGCAGAAGAGCAAAACTGACTTTTATTAGTGGTGGGGAGCTGGGTGCAAGTGGGCAAGCACCTGGGAGCACATAGCTCTCCCATTCCTGGTGTGCTGAGAGCCAAAAAACCCTCCTGCCCTGCCAGCCAGCGACACACCATCCACTCACTGGGGATGGCATAACTTTGGAGTGGCTGGGAAAATTGGGCCATTTTGCCTTCCTCAGTGACCTGTCCTCCTCATTAGGAGCAGAGGGTGAGGAGCCACCCATCCACTCACCCCTGACCCAAGAGGCACATCCTCTGTGGTGGAGGCAAACACCGTATCATGGGGCTTTCCAGAAGACCAGCTGGGATATGGCATTGCCATCCTCCTCCCTGGGGGCAGCAGGAAAGCCTGGGGTACCTGTTGACAATGCCCTTAGGTGTTATTAGGATTTATATAGTCATTTAGGGGATGGGCCCAGCTGGCTCTGGGGATTGGATATGGGATGTGAGCTTTTCATCTCCAGGTCACCTCGCAGCTGTTGGATGGGCCTGTGGCATGTGTGACATGACTGATAGTCTGAGGATGTTACACACACATACATGCATATAAACCCCCATGCAATTAGCACTAATTGGCAATCCGCTTCGAAAACCACCACCGAGCAGCCAAAGATGAGTGGCCATACAGGCAAACCCAAACTGCTGTACATTTCTCTTAATAAAACTTAGGGATTTGGCCTGAAAAATCTATTATGGAGCTCTTGAAAAGGTTAAGCCTGCCCTGGAGCCAATTTCATGTCTTCCTCTACTATCAACATTTGGAGAATCAAATAATTGGGCAAGGGAGGACTGGGTAATTTCTAGTGACTTTATAGGACAGATGATCTGAAAGCCATCTACCTGCCCCTCAGGCTCCCTGCCAAGTGTATAAAAATGAACAGATATTAGTACCAATTGAAATAAACCAAGGCACAAAGAAACCAGCAAAAAAACCCCAAGCAAGCCACCATCGTCTTCTAATAGGCATCTGGGAACATAGAGGGTAAATTGCATATTAACTGTAAAAATGCCATCCCTTAAAGTGTCTTCTCCATACTGATTTCTACACTATATTTTTCCATAGCCTGATGAAGCAGTCAAAGCCATCAGGCTGTTTTCTTTCCACCTAAAATCTCATCACAGCTAGGCTCTGCGACTCCTCTCTGCTTGAGCTCCTGAGCTACCCCTGGTATCCTCAGCCCAGAAAAGCCCTTCATTTCAAAGGCATCATGGTCCATTTGTAAATACTTTGCTCTCTCTGAGGGCCAGCATAACCAGGTCTGTGATTCCGCTCAGCACAACAGGCACTCTGCCCTGCTATTGCTATGTTGCGGTAGGTGAATTTTCTTGGGTGCTGCTTTGCAGGACAGATGTACCTGGTGCTCATCTAGAGCTGGAGCAAACACTCACTGCAACTCCCTGCTCCAGCAAGGATTGGCCCCAATTCCCTTTAGAGAGAGGCAAAATGGGCTTCTCACATGGAACTACGCCGGGCTGACTCTGTTAGTGCCTGGGTTCAAACCCTCCCTACTCTTGCTGAGTTTATTTTGTTGTTGTACAAGGTTTGAACGAAATATAGAGACAGCATCATTAGTGGGTAGATTATCTACTGGGGACTTCTCAGACCTATGTTTTATCTGCTGCCCCTCCAGCACCTGACAACATGGTTTGGTCATGTCATTTCATTCTGTGGCACTTCAAATAATAGACTCATAGAATGGTTTAGATTGGAAAGGACCATCTAGTTCCAACTCCCCCCTCCTAGTTCATACCAGTGTCAGGTCTAGCAGATCATAGCCTTTTGCTGCATACACTGTGCTCCTGAATTGTCTGACACAACTGCACACCAGTAGCAGAGGAGCTTCTGACTACTACTTATAGGTATACAGATTTTTTTTATATTTATTGTTATTGCATTTGATATAATTTCAGTTTCCATTATGCTGCTTCTCAAAGAAAATTAAAATATATTTGAAATTAATACCATAGTACCAGCAACTGGCAATCCTATGCAATGTTGCATACGGGTATAGTTATGAGATTTCCTTAGTTCATGTAAGATGAAGGTTAATTTTAGAATGCAGTAAGAGTACCAGAGCCATTAAGATAGTATGGAAAAATGCTACCAGATGAGAAATTGTCCAGAATAAATTAAACCCATGATCTGAGTCATGTCTTTCCAGGCCACTTTGATACTAGACTATATTTTTCCTATTTGTGTTCTTGCCAGAGGTTTTCATAGCAATCACGCTCATTTCCAAGGTAATCATTCCTTCTAAGGTTAACAAAAAGGACTCTTTCTCAAGGTGTGTGATGTTACTTTGCAAAAGCAAAAATATGTTTGAACCTCTGAAATAAATTTTGAAAGAGCAGTTTTACTTTTGTGTTGGTATGCAATGACTGATAATTTACTATATTATAAAGTTAGTACAAACACAGTAGGCTACATTATTTTGACACTTCTGGATGTGTTTCTTCATTCCCTTCTGAGTTTTATTATGTCACTGTCAAAATAGCTACTGGTAGGAAATTTTATGACTTCTGTAGCAAAGGATGTGGTGCCACAGAGATGAACAAAGAACAGGTCAGCTACAAGGTAATCCATCTCTCCCCCTCTGGACCACACTCCCCCTTCCTCCTCTACAGTGAATTTTGAGACTCTGACACAGAGCAGGGAGCTGCTGCAAGACTCAGAGTCCCATTAACACTATCCTGGATGCCTTCCCACACCTTCATCCTTGTGAGGATACTCCTGGTGTGACTGTCATTTGCTGACCCTGATTTAGCACAGCCAGAATACAGGAAATTGTGAAAAATAAAGCTGGTTTATGTTCCACCTTTTTTGGTTGTTTTTGTTTTTTCCTTTCAAGTGTATTCCCACTGATTTAAAAAGGATGGGTAGATGCCTTTTGAAGCCAGGGTTCGGGCTCATCTGCCTGCATGCCCTTGTTAATGAGAGACAAAAAAAAGGTTATTTTTTATCATCTCTGTAGAAATTATCATCATCCCCTATTTTTCTGCAATATTAAGCATGTTTGTTAAACAGTACCCACTGCAAAACCCTGTCTTAGGACACAGGTTTTGTTCTAGCACAGAGCCCAGGCACTTTGCCTGAGCAAGGAGGATTTTCACCTCCTGAAGTCTTAATTGGCATCCCTTGAGCAGCAGCAGCATCAACAACCTCCTACAAGAGACTGTGCCTTTCCTTAAATCCCCTCCTGGAGCACAGCTCAGAGGGGCAACCACCTTTCCCAGCTGCCTTAGCCTCTAGCAGAAGGTAGGGCATGTTTTACAAGGTAAGACATACAGAAAAGCAAAAGCTGATTGTGTAACTGAGAGGTAAGACACGCAAACACAGGCTCATGTCGTGAGATGTAAAATGGGATATTCTGCATGATGATGTTTAATGTGTTTGTCTTCTTGAGTTGAAAATATTTTAAATACTTTCATGAAAAGCTTCAGGTTGTAAGAAATGCTTCTAACTTGTCTGTAAAAAGTACCTGTGTCCTGTAATACTTTCCTCCCTCTCCCAAATTTACATCTACCAACAAATAGCTTGTGTGGGAAAGCCAACCATGCGGTAGTTACAGTCACATTAACCATTATCAGTGAACGTGCACAGATGTGAGCAGCTGACTGAAAGCTGCCCTTAATGCTCACCTAGAGTCACCAGGACAGCAGTGTTTCACATCCTACACAGGACAGTTCAGCAAAGCAAGAAGGATTTGACCTTCCTCTGCTTTTCAGACATAGGCAGGTTTTGACCATGGAATTAGCTAGTTCATTTTCTCTTTTTTCCTCACTGTGCTCTGCCAAAATGCAATTAGACAAAGGCACTGCACACAGAGCTTGTTCCCTGCCAGAGGGCACTTCTGAGGAGACAAGCAGTGTATACGGAGGTTGCTCCAGGATTTAAGACTCAAATGATGATTTAAAGGGAAACATGTTGCATTAAGAAATGTTATGTGCTGCTTTGAATCCATCATTTTGCATGTGCTCAGCTATTCCCTGGGTGGCCTCAGCTTTGGCAGTTATTGCCTGCATTACTTTATCAAATTAAATTTGATCAGGGGGAGGACAATGAGGATGGGAATATAATGAGATTACAAGTCCTTGGCCTTCCTTTTTACTCTCCCATAGCTTTTTGGCTACAATGCCATCACGTCCAATTCAGACAAGACCCATCCTGCTATCTTTTGCCTGAGGCCCTGGTTTTGCAGCATTTCAAGGGCCAGTGCTCCCAGAAGGTGGTCGGGAGCAATGCAGGCAGTGGCTGCAGGACTAAGCTCTGGTGCAGGTGGCAGGGATCTGGTCACTCCAGTCTTTGGGTGCTGGAGGTAAACTTCCTGGTGGTGGATGGTGGAAAACAAAGAGCTGTCACTGTGTGAACAGGATGTGGCTAACTCTAAACAGTGTTGTGGAGTTTCTGGGATTATCAGTAACAGTGGCTTTAATGGGTTACTGGGACTGACTCTGGAATAAAATGTCAGAAAGATTGAAAACCAGGTTTCATCTCAAAAGATACAGAGAATTTGTTGAGTACAGGAATCTCTCCCTTATTTTATTTCTGCAGAGTGCCAAAGAAGTCCTCACAGGCTCAGGTTTAAAACTGGCCAACACAACAATATTTGATAAGTCAAAAATCAGGGTAGACAAATGGCAAACATTAAAAAAAAATCATACATTGAAACTAACCACTCCATTCCTCACATGGGTTATTGATTCTGTATATAAGAAGGCTGGAAAACCCAATGTACAACCATATCTCAAGGACACAAGACACTGGTCTTGTGGCAGTGAAGACCATTTCCTGTACAAAACAGATCTTGCACTGACCTGGAAGAGAGGATGGAGAACGGTGTTGAATGTACTGCAATATCATTTGCTCTTCTTGATCTTATCTGAACTATAAATTCACAATGAAAATCCTTGTTTTCAGTGTACAGATCAATTGTTAGCTGGATGCATTCATGCAAAAATATATTATTGCTAATTGTTCCATGAAAGACTGGTGAAGAATTTATAAAGAATGAATCTCAATGCTTTAGTGAAATCTATCTTCTGCTTATAAAAGCTACAGAATGTAATAGGGAAGAGTCTCTCCGACTTTTCAGGATCTAGCACTGCATGGTCAGATTGTAATTCACAATTAAATTTCATTCAGTTGCTCAAAAGCCTTCAAAAGAGATTAAAAATTTTATTAAATTCCAGAGGATTTACCTGTAACACAAAATGTAGTTGGATAGCATACAATCTGGTACTCCTGTATATTGGAATCATCTTTCCATTGCTGGTGACATCTTCAATCTCCTGACTTCTGGGTACGTTTAACACTTCATTTTCATCCATCCCAAGCCCTTTTCCTAATAAGCAAGTTCAATAGTATCTGTGCATATGGATTAACTAGACTGAACTTCTCTTTCCTAACACCCAATCAAACACCTATTACAGAAACTAGAGGGATGCCCACTGATTTTATGGGGAGCTAAATCAGTTGCAAGTCAGGATAAAACTGGTACAAGTGGGAAAGAGTTTTGCAGCCTCAGATATACCAAAGTACTTGGAGCTGCTGGAACTATGTGAGTGCCTGACTCCTTTTCTGAATAGGCATTTTAAACCCATGTCCTCAGTAGTATTTAAGCTCCCAAAGCGGGGAGGGGTGTGGGGGGGGGCCAACGACGACACACCTTTCTGAAGACAGAGGAGTTACCCACAATGTAAAATGGTACCTACTATCACAGATGCAATTCTCTTCCTGTTTATGGGTTATCCTTTAGAGTTCAGCAAGGTGTCAGACCCTTGCCACATGAAGGAGATTCAACATATATCTAGAAAACATACATCCTGTCTTTTCTTTCCTCTCTTCACCATGACCCTGCCCAAGCTGACATCTCAAGAAAACTCTAAGTACACCATGTCACATGTTATTTGTACAATGTCTTGGGTCATCTGCGCAATGACTTGATAGGAACATTTCCACACCTTTTCTAAAATTGACTCGAGGTCAGTTTTCTGTATTTTAATATTCCTTGAAATTACACAAGCCTGGAAAATGAGTGGAGCTGTGTGGGTTACAGTTTTGTTTCTGAACTTAACACTGGGGCAGTCTAATGATTACATAAATAATCACATCGGAGCTGCAGAATGAGAATTGTATAAAACAGAAATGAAAGCATATGGAAAGAATGACTCAGCTCCATTCTGCTCCACTCCCACCACATCTCTGAATTATTATTTTCCCCTAGAAGTGCTTTTGATCTGCAGTGCATCTGTAAAGACAGGACAAAAGTTTTGATTAATATTTCTTCCCAGTGAGCAGAGGTCTCTAAGCAGACTTTCTGTCAGTAGTGACAGGGGCAGAGTCAACAGCAGATCAGAGCATGGGAGGTTTTTTCACAGATGTGGTTGCATGTGGATTCCTTGCCACCATCCCATGGCCATATTCTGCTCTCAGTCCCTTCAGTGAAAAGCTTGGGGACCACATCAAGATCTATGATTTACATCTCTAAATTAAAATAGGTAAAGGTCTATGCACTCTGTTAGCAATATTTTACTTTGCATTGCATGAACTGACAGATCCTGTTCCAACCCAACTGCTAGTCCTTCACCAGTTCCTCTCTCTAAAGACTGTGGTATCAATGAGGGCAAAAGTTGGCTTTATATTTGGCTGCAGGACTTAGGTTTGGCCACAGCTGTGGCATTGCTTCAGAGCTGCACAAGGAGTGGATCCATCTCTACAGCTCACTGCAGGGTTACTGCCCAGCTAGCAAGAGTGCCTCAGTGTTCCAAAACTGGAAAGCAGCTTCCATTCCAGCTGCCATTGTCTTGGGTACTAGAAAATTATTGGTACAGAAGACTGGCTTCTGCTTTGGCAGTGTCATTCAGGACAACACCCTAACCTTTTTTATGCAAGCCAAGACCTACTCAGAAAAGAATCAGGGCACCAGATCCAATTGCCCTTGTTCTCCAGTGCAAAGCAAAATGCATGTGCCTGTGAAAACCAAGGGCTAAACCTTTTTCCTCCTAGGCCACTTTCCTGAAGCCAGTGACATCTCCCTGGTTGAGCAGTCTCAGCTCAGGACTCAGTTCAGGACAGAAGGGCTGTTCCTATCATGTAACAGATCCATACCCTCTTTCTCATTCTACTGCATGCCCATCCTGTTTCTCTTCTGAACTGCATATTGTTTTCACTTTAACAGCTCCTGCCAGCTGTTTTCTTTTGGTACCTTTTATTGCAGATAGAATTTCAAGGGCTTCCAGGGGGAAGCTGCTGAAAGCACTGCAGCTCTCGGACTCACTTCAAAGCAACTTTCATCATTTTTCATGCACTCTTTTTAGGACTCCTCTTCTGTTCTTTCCCCAAACCAGATTCTCTCAAAGATCACACTGGGAGATAGCACTATTTATGGCACTTCAGCGGGAGACATCATGTTTTTTGTCTGATTTGGATACATCCACTGTCCTGTAAAGGTTAACAACAGAGAGGTTTCCTCCCCCTCTCACTTGTATTTTGTTATTGGTGGGGTTTTTTCCAAAGGAAAGGGTGGGAAGGAAGGTTACAGCTGGAATTTAGCTGCCAGAAGCCTGAGGGTCAACTTTAATTTAGTTGAACCTCCCATCATTAAAGAGATTGTAGCTTCTGCACTGGACCAAGCAGGCTCATCCGTGGGAGGCCCTGGCTTCACACCAAGGGTAATTGTGGCTGAATTATTCTTACAAGATGTGAGGCTTTGTTGCTGGACTTAGAGGAGAGATAGCCCATCAGTTTTGTAATTATCCCAGGGTGGAGAGCAGGAGGGAAAAGAAAACTCCTGCCTAACCAATGCCCTCAATGAGCAACCTGCCATCCTCCCAAGGCCAATAGGTGCAGGCCAGGGCTGCTACCCTGATGAACTGGAGGCTGTGTCCTGTAATGTGGTGGGGGAAAAAGGACAGTAAGTCTTGAAAATACAGGGTTGAATGGCTATGTTGAATGGAAAAGGCCAGATTCAACCTTGATATAAAGGGCTGTGACCCTGCGAATTCAGTGCAGATACACTCCTCCAACAGGGATGCTTTCAGGAAAAACAAATACAAATGAAGTGGTTTGAAGAGCAGTTTGTGGTACCACATGTATCTTCTTGGGTGTCATATCTGGAGTTTGAGCAACTTAAGGTGAACAAAACCCCATCTGTTTAAATCCTGGTTCTTCTGCTGGACAAGTATTTGAAACCCACACAAACAGTCAAGTTGGCTCTCCTTTGAATAGGAGGTTAGACGAGGTGACTTTTAGCAGCCCCTTTCACCTCAAATGTATCTGTGATTGCGTATGGATGCCAATTTTCTAGAAACTCCATTTAAACCCATAATATTCTTACTGAAAAATAGAAAATGTTAAAAAGGATGAAGACTCATTTCCCCTGTTTTCTTTGTGGATGGGTATCTATCGCAAATCTGCCTTCCCTCTCTTCTCCAAACCATCCATAATGCCACTGAAGGAAGAGGGAAGCTAATGCTGGCTTGACATGCTTGTGAGGGCTGGCACACCATAACCATTAGCACAGTAGAGAAGGTGGCAATAGCAGCGAAGAGTCAAAATGCTCAGCTCTCCTTTCCCATGGCGCAGCCAGCATTTAACAAGGCGTCATTAGCTGAGAGCACAATCCCACATCTCTCTCTTCAACAAGCACTGCTCAAAGTGTCATAGGAAATATGCCCCTCTGCTGCCTGCAAAGCCAAGGATAGGTTAGTGTGTTTTGTGATGCAAAACTCTGCAAAGGACACAGCATCCAGCCAGGACCTGGAGCCAGTAATGAGCCAAAATTTCCTGAGCACTGTTATTGCTCACTGGTGGGCAGGAGGAGCTCTAACTAGGAGCTCATGGCTGCTGCTTCTCTGCTCTAACTGCAGCTGTTAGAACTGCATATCTGCCTCTGTCGGTGGCAAGGATGTTGGCATCAGGAGGCGCAAAGAGGTCCTAGGTGAGCTTTGACCCATACGTCTGCACTTGAGCCCATGATTACCTAATTGCCCATCTTTCAGTCCTTGTATCTTAATTCTTACATAAATAAAGAAATAGATAGATAGATAGATAGATAGATAGATAGATAGATAGATAAGTGAAAAGCAACCTCTATTTGACCCTCCTTGTCCACTACTCAGGCAAATGAGCTTAACAATTCCAGAACATCTTGTTATAGCTACCAAATATTCCTGATATTGCCCACACACCCAAGTGGAAGACTGCCAAACATATCCTAGATTTTTTTTTTTTTTTTGATTAAGCATAGAAACCTGAAGGGCATATTCTACTTGCTGCCTTTGGAGCACTCTCTTCAGGTCATTTGAAAAGCAAAGGCAACTCATTTCCTGAATTATAGCTGCAAAGAATGGGGTAGAAACTTAAACTGAACTTGAGACATTTGAGATGTCTCCTGGCTGCTTGCTCACATAGGAAGGTGGTGTGATGTGATGTGATGCGATGTGATGTGATAAGGGAGATGAATTTTAGAGGAAGAGGTTGCTTCATGGATATGGAGCTCCTCAGGTATATTTGAAGCCTTCTACTGAGTTCCTTGTGACCTCAATTAGTCTGTTGCTGGACCAGCTACTCCACTGAGAATGCTGTCTTGCAACCTGTTGGTAAAGTACTTGAAAGGTTTCACCTCTAAACCTCAAGCTTCAAGGAGTTTTTACGATCCTTAATAAAACACTTAGAACCGAATCATTGTGACATTTTTGTTGTTGTTGTTAAATAAACAAAAATTTCTTATATAAACAAAAGAGCTGGTTGACTCTGAAGCCACAATTTACTGGCCTTTTACCAGCCTGGAACAATCTTCTTCAGAAAGAGTGATGCACCTGTGGCAGAAAAATGCTTTCCTTACTGTATAATCCCTTCATACTGTATGGGATGTAGATTACTGCAACTCTTATCTTGCATAAATGAACAGCTCTGGGCAAAATATTACACAGAAATTAATGAAACTCACAGAAGCTATAAGCACACATTACAACTAATGGAGGCTTTTCCCAAGGAAAGGCAGCAGGAGTATCGTATTGGCAAATCTATCACATTGTTGGACTATGAAAGTTGTAAGAAATATTCTAGGATACACTAGTATATTAAAGAGGAGGCCTGTGGCAATTGTAGAGACTACAAGAGCTTGTAGCCTAAGGCTTACTCTGATTGCAAGGAAAAATGATCTTGTCTTCAATTTCTCAAGATACAAACCAAATGCCTTACAAATTGGTCACATACCATTTAACTCATATTAATCTACATCATGTTGCCTGGGGGGTCAAAACCTTGTTTTTGTTGTATTTTTGTTTTTTCCTCTAGACTGTATCCCTTTTTTTGGCTGTAAAATGTGTGGAAAACTGTACAAGAGACATTCACAAATATGCTTCTCATTACCAGCATGCTCTATACAGTAATGCCTACACAGTCGTTCTAATGTGTTTCGCTTTGAGTTCATGTAAATCAAGCTTGTGGATCAGTCCATTTTAGATGTATTAACACTGTAAGAGACTTTAGTCAAGGAAAGAAATTATATTGGACACATTTTGCTTTTTCTGACTCAAAAGATACAGAGGTCCCTTCAATGCAACAACAAGCTCCTTAACTTCTGTGTATAGGGTCAGCTTATCATGAATTTCCAAGGCTTTTAATGCAGACCATGCATGGTTCTGTAATTCAGCCTCTCAGGAACAGCCTTTAGGACTGGAAGGTAAGCACTTTTCCTCTAACAAGCTTCCCTGTGAAGCACACAAAGAATTCACTGAAAGCTGAATTAAATGTTTCAAACCGTTAAGAAAGGCTTTAAGTCATTTTAAGATACAGAGAACCTCCAAAACTTGTCTTTTGACCTGTAAATATTTGATACAAGGAGGTCAGCTTCTATGCCCTAACTGAGGAAAATGTTGCTTCTCACTATACCAGCTGGGATTTCTCTCCAATGCGGTCAGAGCACATGGACAGGGCTTGCGTTTACACTGAAAATCTAAGCATAGAGCAGAGATAAATGCTGATACCCACATCTCACTAGTGCAGGCTTTGCCCAGAAATGCAGTTTAACCATATGTGGAAAGGCTGATCTCAGACCATCTCTCTCAGAAACTTTTATCCTTATGCCAAAGATGGGTCCTGGTGTCCTCCCTCCTTAGCCAACCCTTCCAAGCCTCTGCAACCTGGCAATATTAGATCACCATTCTCTATTGCAGGAGGAAAGATTCCCATGGAGGTGGATCGCAGTTAGGGCTCACCTGCATGAGAATGGCTCTGCTGATTTGCAAACATCCCCTTTGAGGGCTCCAGGGGGTGAAAGAATGGCTTCCCTGAAGGGCTGTAAAACCCATTCACCTGGACAACTTCCCAAGACAGGCTCTAGCTTGGCTTTTGAGAGGCATACTGAAATGCTTCCAGGCTTTGCACACAACTGACAAAGGCATGACTAAGCCTCCCTCGATCCAGATCATGGGCTTGGATATGTCTCTTGTGTACACCTACACAAGATTGATCGGACAAGGTGCTGTGTGTGGAGGTGAAGCAGAGTGGTCTGCAAGGACTCAGTGCTCCTGGGGTGACCTGCTGGATGCAAATATACCACCAAAACTTCATGGACATGATTATGAGTTTTTACTAATACTTCTTGAGACAGAAAATTGGCCCAAAGACCTCACAAAAGGAGTCTGAAATAACATATGGATTCACCACACCTTCACTTTCCCTTGCAAATACTGGCTTGACTTAGTCCCCAGCTATCTCCCTGCACACTGGTACAGAGTGGGGGAAAACCAGGCTTGTCATCTGCCCACTCAGTCCCCTGATGGAACAAGACATATTTGCCTTTAACCCAGGTTTCACCTGCTCCCACTGCTTCTTGATAAAAGAGCCAGCGCATGAAACCATCGCCAAGGATATGAACAGATGCAGAGAGAAGAATGGGAACAACAGCAAATATTATGTTCCTCCCAGAGCGGTGCTCCTGTCGCTGCCCATGCCACATCTGTGTTTTTGAAGGGAAATGTCATAACATTGCTAATCAATAAGAAGAGTGACAGGACCATTTGTCAAGAGCAAGCCAGCACTGCAGCTGTTGCAGTCATCCTCTCTATGGGCTTTGCGACAAGCAGCGGAGGGAAGGACCCGAACATTCGCCTGCGACAGCCACTGTGCGAGGGCAGCCCCGGGCAGCTCGCTAAGGTGCCGCGCCAGCCTTGCAGCAGTTGGGCTGAGCAAGTGGGCAAAAAGCCTGGCAGGAAGTATAGAGTTTCCAACAAAAGACACCAGACACCCTGCAAGGGAGGGACGGTCCTGGGTGTCGGAGGAGTCTGTTGACCTTTAATCCTGAGCCCGCTGTTGCATATGCATCACTTTCGAACTGCAGATGTTCCTCGCTGCTTCGCCAGTCAGGGCGACAAGAGGCTGATCTTACAGAGGAGGAGGCAGGGCTCAGAGAGAACTTAATGAAGACTTTAAGCTATGGGTTGCAATTAAAATAGCCCGGCAGTGTAAGCGTAGGGGGGGGGGGGG
>NDXB01020042.1:0-10186 GCA_002631895.1 Agapornis roseicollis | reverse complement strand
CGGAAAAATTAAAAAAAAAAAAAAAAAAAAAAAAGCAGAGGCTAAGGTTTTCAGTAACCGCTGAATTGCCTGATAAACCAGCAGCAAACATAGTTAGCTACAGCACTCTGTGGGGCCATGGCTAGTGGGAGAGCTTAATGACAAACGCAGCAAGAGGGAATGACTCTCAACAGGCAGAGGTGGGAGAGGAGCAATCAGCAAGCTCAGTGAGAGGGAAAAACACCACTAGTACTGGGCAGTTAGCATGTTTAGCAGAAACAGAGGTTGGGTCCTCCCTTCCCAGAAGCATAATGATGCCTGCCTCAATTTTGGATAATCTCAGAAACCAGACAGCCTCTTCTGCAGCACAAAGCATCCCTCCCACTGGTGGGAATCCTCTGTGGCAGCAAGCACTGGGGAAGAAGTGTGGGGAAGGAAGGCTGGCATACAGTTTCCTCTGCAAGCCTCCCAGAGGCAGGGAAGCCTTGCCCTGGTTATGGTTTTCCAAGGGCTTCTGGCCCTGGTGTGTCCAGGCTTCCCAAACTGATATTATTGTCCCCTTCTCATAAACATCTCTCCATTAGACCCATTTGCTTAAGTAACTGCTTAGTGACTGGGACCAGAGGCACAAATCCAGTCTCCAAGACTGCTGTGCAGGGTCCTGAGACAGGGTCCTTGATGTTTATTTATTCTGAGGAGGGATCTCTTAAAAATTGAACCCCAGCTTGTGTGCACCAAAAGGACGGCAGAGTGATGCATGACCTGCGAAATAACCACATGGCATTAAGAGAGGTTTTAGAAGGAAGAAATTTGGCCAACACTCCTTAAAAAATTATATTTACAGTTGTAAGACTAAGGCCAGGTCTAAGCAGAGCCAGAGTAAGCAGCTGCTCAGCTGCGGGAGGAAATGAGCCCACATCCTGTTGCCTCCTTCTCCTCTGTCAGAGGGCTGGAGAGCCAGACTGGCAGCTCTGCTGTCACTGCCACCATCGCCAGGAGACCACTTGGGATGTGAGAGAAAACAGTGTGGAAGTGTGAAGAGGGGGAGCAAGCACCTCCTGGCACCCTGGTGATGTCCCCACACCTCCCATCCCAGCTGGAGGGATCAGAGGCAGCAGGAAGCCTCAGCCCTCATGGCTCGCACTGGGCACTCAGCCCAGGTGTGCATGTACTTTTCCTCTTCCTTCTGCTTTGGTGGATGTGGCCTGTGTTCAGGCTTGGCATGGCTGAGAAGTGCTGAACCTGCTTTGCAGTGTATGTGGCTAAAATCTGGCCTAATCCCGTGTCCTCTGGAGAAGTCTGTTGCTACATAAGGAGCCCAGGCACCATGCACTGGAGTCACAGCATGCACCTTTGCTGGGATAAACTTGTTTGTGACTCAGGAGAAGCAATATGAACTGAAAGTCCCACAGTAACAAAATGAAGCAAAATTATGTTTGGGAGAAAAGGCTAAAATATTCCTAACACCACTTATGCACTTGAGTAATCGCAATAGATTTCAGCTGAAGGATTCTTGATCTGCACCTCTCTAAACTAAAGTAGAAGCAAAGGGAAAGGGCCACCTTACCAGCTGGTAGCTATAGAAATAGCACAGTTGAAATCAGTCTACTCCAAGTGTGTGGTGAGCTGTGAGAGAGTAGAATAATCTAACCCAGTGTTTCAGGCTGAACAGCACCACCTTTCTTGAAATTGGCTCTGAATTTCCACCTTCAATCTGTTGGATGGGAATGACCAGAACAGTCCTCTGGAGACAAATGCCCAGCTTATTTTATTGGAGAGCCTTTGTACTCTTTGAGCAAAAGAAGTCAACAGTTAAAGATCCTGAAGTGAGCCACTGCGTACATGGAGGGTGCAGAGGAGGAGTGCTTGGTGTTGTGACCCCACGTCTGCAGGAAGAGACCAGTATAACTTGGATGGCTTCCACTGCAATAGCAGCAGGGACAATCTTCCCCGGGTGCAGGCTGCTTAACCTGGACAGGATGGCACTTAATTAAGAACAAAATAGGGAGAACAAAAGAAGGGGGAAAAATGAACATTCATTTAGCACAAAAATTAATATGTCAAGAACAAAATTTATCAAGACACCTAGGGATATTAGGAGAATAGATTCTTTAATTGCTTGTACACTAATGCCAGGGGTCTAGGCAGTAACAGAAGGAACTGGAAATGATCTTTATGAGCATATATTCCACTTCAAGATGGCTTTAATGAAACTAGGGGGACATTTGACTTGATCAGAATGTTAAAACCATTGGTTTCAATCCATTTAGGAAGAGTCAGGTTGTGAAAAGTGATGTTAGAGGTTCTGAATCACTGACAACTCAGCAGCAAAGGATTGTCAATGTCTATGGATCAGTGACTTGAGACCCAAAAAGAGAAATGATGTATAAATTGCAATCTATTACTGACCACAAAATAACACTAGAAAAAAAGGAAGGCTAGCTCTTTTGTCAATACCCTGCACTGAGGAAAACAGTATTACCACAGGAGAAATCACTCTGAGAGACAGAGTTTCTTGCTGTAAACACTATGATGGTCCTGGAATTTATAAAAACCTCTCAAGTCAGTAAGTCTTCCTCTTGCATGGGATACTTCTATTTTAGACATAGTTTTGGGAGAAGAAGAGGTATTGATCACAGAACTGGTATGGAATTCCTCTTACTTGAATTAATTTTTAAAATAGCATCTAACTTGTGTCTCAGCTAAACCAGACAGCTCCTTTTACAGTCAGTGGTGGAGCTAGGTATCTCTCCAAGATGATTATCCCATCCTAAGGCAGGTATGCAAAATACAAGGAATTAATTCCCTTTGGAATAACCAACTCTTCTAGAACAACTATCAACAGAGCCATCCAATTTCTTGAGCATACCCAGTCTTCAGAAGGCAAAGTCTGGAGAAGGTAAACCCTGCTCAAGCAGACTCCAGTGCCTGGGTGTGCCTATTGCTAGTGGGATTTTGTCAGGATTTGGTTTAAAAACTGCTAAGAGAAAACAGAATATCTTTAGTGACTGCTTTACCTCTTTCTTTTGGCTGACAGGAACTTTGGTCCCCTTCCTCACATAAGTGAGGGTGACAGATAGCCATTGTAGTAAACAGCATTTCCAGGAGGATCTCAAAAGATGTGTAGTAACATACTTTTTCTTTCAAAAGTAATTTTCTAAGAATGCAACATTTTGGTGTTAAGAACACAACTTAAGAATAACAGATTCCTTGTCGCTATATTTTTCTCCTTATCAGTAATTCTGCTGATTTTTTTTAAATATTATTATTATTTTTTACTTTCTACAAAATCCCAAACCTCTTTTCTGTGGTGATGCTTTACCAGATCCTTCAGATCAGGCATTCCCAAAGCTTGGTCCTGAGGAAGCAAAGTTCAGTCATAGCAGACTTTCAAACGTATGTTTAATTTTCCATTCTCTTTCTTCTTTACAGGTTTAATTATCTGTATTCCACAAGTCTGCTTTATTTTTGCTTACTTGAAGAGAAACAGGAAACAAACATAAAAGTCTAAGTGTAATTGGTATAAATGAGATTCAGTTCTCATGAACTTTTGTTTGCTTTGAGCACTGTAATAACAGATACCTTTAATAGATGGGGGCAGCAAATCTGCATGTCCTCAGACTCTCACCCCACAAAAAAGAATGAAGATTTTATTTTGATGACAGGATTCAACCATGCACCTGGTTCTCAACTTATCTGATGAGCCAAAGCAAGGCACACTTGTCTTTCCATCTGGACTTTCGTCTCGCCTTTCATGTGGACATTTCAATTTCCCTTTGAAGTTCAGTCTGTGTCTTTTGATTTGTAGTGTTTGAACAGGAATGCCACTGTTGTATCAAATGATTTCAGGGAGGGAACAGTGCAGCGCTTGGGCTTACCATCAGTTCAATAATAGCAACATCACTCACGTATAACTTTGTTTCACTGGCTGATATTAAAAAAAATGGTTGCTCGCAGAATGATGCACAGGTCTGTCAAATATACACACACATGCCCTTTAGACTGAAAATGATTTTGTTTTATAGCACCAATTCAATGTTACAAAGTTCATAAATTTGTATTAGGAATGTGATTGCATCATTCCGATCCTGTGGTGTGAAATCACAAGAGGAAAAAACCCAATTACTGCAAAAAACCCTGGAAGTTTTCATAAAAATCAATGGCAAGATATGACCTGTAGTTTGAAAACTTTAAGCATGTAAAAAGCACTTAAATCCTTATGATGGAGATTATGGTTTTGGCCTCTAAAATAATAGCAAGCATTAACTGCACCATCTCAACAGTTTTACGAGACAATAATCTGGTTCTGAAGTGGATAAACTATGAGGTTGAAGACTGGGCAGTTTATCTCAGTGAGAGACCTGGAATATTGCCTACTAAAACAGAAGGATCGGTAGTATTATCAGCTGACTGTAATAAGAAATATATATTAAACTAAACTTTTAAGTAATTTAGCAGGAGCAGGAGTAATAGCTATAATCATTAGAGTAGCCAGGAGGACAGGTTTCTGGTTTGGACTCAAAGCTAGAAGAACATTATATTTGTAAATATCTACTAGGCAAGAGGGTACACCAGAGAGCTGATTTATGGTGGTCTGCTATAATGCCCCAATGCCTTAGCCTGCAGAAAGTATTGGGGTGTGCATGATGGATATACTCCATGTAAATAGAGGATTAAAGGCCATGAAAGGAAACAAGAAAATGATACCTATGTGACTAATTTTCTTTATCATGCTGTAGACAACACTGCTTTTTTTCCCGTCTGGGTAGCACTTCCCCTTGTGTCCTGAAGCAAGCAGGATTCAATCACCAAAATGATTTCAACAGAAATTTTCCAGGAAAGGGAAACTTTAAAAATGAGTTTGAGGTAAGAAGTTGTTATGGTCTGCATGATAAGCTTCTTATAACATTTCTTTTTTGTGGATTGAAAGTACAGCAGGTATTAAAGAACAAAAACAAAATAATAGGACTCTAAATGTGGTGAAACAAAACTTCTTGAATGTGAACTTCAACAGATGTTTTACTTGCTGCTAGGTTCTGTCTTTGTGTTCATTGCATATGGAATGTAGTAAAAATAATGAAAAGGAGCAGTAAAATTCCTGAGAATGCTGAATGTGCAGTGATAATCAGATACACCAAAACCACAAAACCTTCTGAAGGTGTGAGAAAGGTCGTGGGGCTGTGAGTTCTCTTTCCAGTATGTTGAAATAAACCAGCCCTATTTTATTGCAGGATGACAGTAACATCTAAAACGGATTAATGTTGCTCTTCAACTTAAAGAAAATTATGAAGTGCTGAAGGAAAAAGGGACAGGACCTGATTCTACCCGTGCTACACTAATCTTATGCTGAAGAGTTGGGATTCGGCTTCATTTAATGGGAGAAATGATGGTTTCTAGTATTAATAGCATCATTGGTGTGCAAGAAGGAGAAATGAGGCATGGAGCAGCAGTACGGGTCTCTTTTGCCATGCCTACAAATTAGCTCCAGTGGCAGATTAGATGCTTATCATTAAAAATAAAAAATAGCTAACAAATATACCTTTCTGCTTCCTGTGATGGTTCACTCCAGGTAACATCACCAGGAGCACCTGCTGGCATAGGCAGTCTTTGGCATAAACATGGATAATTAAGCCTGATACCAGTCTACCTCTTTATGAGATTGTTAAGGTATTTATTATTTTCTCCATTCATGTTGGTGGGAGTCCCATCTGGTCATGGAGAGGAGAACGGACCCTGGCTTGAGTCTTTCACTTGGCAAGCCTCCAGTTAAGTTAAACTTCAGAATTTGTCAGACCGATATGCAACAATATTATACAATGACCAGTTTCAGCTTCAGAGTGAAGCTGAAGTTGTACAGCTGCATTCCCAGCATCCAAAGAGCAGCTCACATGTGCAAAATGTTTTAGCTGCAATAATAGGAGCTACTTACATTAAAGTATCCTGAAAGCCTGATAGGAAACCCTTCCTCTAATGTTAGCAAGATGATTTATATATATATCTGCAATGTGTCCCTAAGTTCTCTTTTCAGGAACCAAAGTGTACTAAAGTTTCACATTCCCAAGCTCCTTTTATTTCAACATGAAAGTGATTAAAGATGTTTATCTGAGCTAGAGAACCTTAAGATGGTCCCGCTTTAGTTGTAAGAACAATTAAATCAATCCCAGGAGGACCACAGCCACACAAGAAAAGTATTTGAGAACTCTCCATTAACCCACTTGCCATTTTCTTAACAGAAGCCCCAAATGCATAAACAAATAACATAAGTGTGACAGGAAATACAACTGAAGGAACAAAGAGACTTGCTAAAGGAACACTTTCCCAAGTTTAGTGACTTTATAAGAAAGCTTTTCCTCCCCTTTTCATGATAAAAACCAGGTATTCAGCTTCTTTGCTTTGATACGAAACATGATTTGGTACAAATTAAAGACACTGGTTTTGTACTCAGAAGAAAAGAGGCGTATTTGCAGCCTAATTATTTGATATGCATATTACAATTCAAGAACAGAATTAGTCAATTTTGGCCATAATAGTCATTAAGGCCAAATCTTACCCAGTAACTAAGGATTTTGGAGGACACCCATAGCTCCACTTCACAGAAGGAGTAAGAGATTTCTGTGCTGGATTTACAAACAAAGGTCATGCTAACAAAAAGAAATCAGGATTACAAGTGCTAAGTCTCATTTTAGATATCAGCATGCCCAAGACCCCTCTCCATGACCATCTCATGGTGTGCCACTCTGGGTTCTAACAGCCAGATGTACGATTGCCTGCTGCTGTTTTCTCTTGTTTCCAGAGTTTATGGAGGTACACAGGAGAGAGGCAAGGCACAAAGCTGAAACCCACATACTACACTAAAATGGACAGTAGAAAGAGCCTTGCAATGAGCTGGCAAGCACAGAACCAGCAGAGGATGTATTGCTGAGAGAGAGCAGCAGCCCTGGGACTGCTGCAGCCCAAAGGCTCGATTTGTAATTGCTCCACTGCCTGAGTGTCAAAACCATTTGGCCCTCCAGGGTTTATAGAGTGATAAACAACTCTGTTTTGTCATTTCATGCCAAATTCATTGTATTTCTACAGTGGAGGCTATAACTAATATGTAGTTAAAGGAGATGGAGACACTGTGGTCTCTTGAGTTAGTGGCAGGAGTGATTTGGTGAGCAGCTAGCTCAGCTGGATGGGAAGGTGCACTGCAACCTCTCCAGCTGCAAAAGGAACAGGGCTAATGGGCTCTTTGGGAAGCCTCTGGAAATTAGAGCTACAATGGGAAGCCTCTGAAAATCAGAGCTACAAAGAAGGGGAAACTTAGGCAGATCTAAGCAAAACAATACTGAGGCTTACTCTTCATCACACAGCCATTGGCAGGAACCTGGAAAACAAGAAACTGAAGGTAAACAACTGCTTGGACGATATGGGCTTACCTGGAAGCAGGTACAAGGGGTGCAATAAAGTGAAAGTAACTGCATAAGGCTGAAAGTCGGGACCCTGCTTGCAAAGGCTACCAGATGAGGCAGTTGTACTATCTGCAGTGGTCATTACTGAAGAGCCCAGCTGATGAAAAGTTTCCAAGTCTCAGCTTCTTGAAGGTGCATCAGTCTCCACTGATCTAACACAGTCACTGAGGCCCATGTACATTTTGTGGGATTGTACAAATATCCAGGACAGGATGGGTGCCTGATTCTTACTGAGTTCAAATAATACCCACTTCCAGGGAAATTAAATGCCTGTCTACACCAGTGTTTGTGTAAATTCCGTCAGTAACCTGTCTGCATAGTGAAAAGGAGATTTTATCAGTCCATCCTCCCTTGATACAGCTTCAACACAGTGACTGCTATTGGCTGCTGGGAAACTGGCCCTATGCTACCATCTCATTTCATGGACCCTGCTGAATAATACTAATAGTGGGGGGAGGTCTCTGACCCCTAGTTCCCAGCCACTGCTGCCTATTGGTTTTTAGTAAGGTCTTACCAAGCTTCTATGCTTGGCAGTTTCTATTTTTGTGAGTAGGAATGTTTCCTTCATCAGATTGCTCCAAAATTCTTACAGCTGTAGTTTGGTTCCTAACTCTAAACTCACTGTGGTGTCTGTGCTGTTATGTTTAGAAAATGATGACACAGGATTTATCTGTTACTGTATTGGTCTAGGTTATTTTGCATGGAAGAAGTTGAATGCTTCTCACCACAGGACAAGAAATTTTGCTGCTGTACACTGTAGCATACTAGTATTTACTGATCTGGGGGCAGGAAGTAATTCCTATATTCAATGGACATTAACTTAGACTCTTTTGCAAAGCATTACAACAAATTGGTCAGTAGGCTAAACTACAAAAGGGCCACAGGCTTTGAACAAGTATAACTCACTTGCATTTCAGGGGCTCTAAAATTTGCCCCAGTGTGACTAGCAGCGAACGAAGTAAGCTCCACATCCAACCTACTCACTATGTCGGTAATAAAGACAAATACATTTGATCAGATTCCCAGCTGGATCAATAGCAATTTGAGAAGCTGGGAGATCTCATCCACCTCATTACTGTAAGCCCAATTTCCATGGGGATTGGAGGCCAGCTTCCCTCAAGCATATACAGTTTTGTGTGCCCAAGAATCTGCTTCTTCATGTGTGCGGGTGGCAAAGTCTCATGCTTGAAAATTAATCACTGAAAAGTTATTTGGATTATTTAAATCAGATTTCCACAAGGCCTAAGCAGATACAATTCCCTGCAAATCAGTATCATTGCAGCCATTTAAGCAACTTAGAATGAAATAGCTACTGACCTGAGACCAAAGGCTCTATTTGTACCAGTATGTTAGCTTGGTATGCAAACTCAGGTTGGGGCCCAAAATCACTGATTATCCATGCTTCCTGCAGGCTGGCAATTACCCTTGCTCCAGCCACAAGTGCATAAATTGGCTTCCCAGGCAGGAAAAGACCATCACTGGGAAAAATGGGTTCACCTTTGAGCTTTGTCTTTACAGGCAGGATGACCACAATTGCCTTGATTGCTAACTTCTGCCCAAAAATGTGGCCATAAACTCATATTCCAGCCTCTGTGTTCCCAGGATCCTGTACATACCAGAAACCCTTCCAACTAGCTTTAGTATCAGTCGCGGATAAAGTGAAAGAAAAGCAAACACAACTGATGCAAACCCCTGTCAGACAGATGATAGTGATCACAGGAAGTATGGTGGGCTTTGTGTCTTTATTTAAATTCTTACTGGCTAGTTCATTTGGTTTGGATGGGGATAAGGGAGGAAGAGAGACTGTGTCTCAAGTATCATAAAACAGATTAGAAATGCAGTATCATTGGTTTAATTGGAAAAAAATGAAACTTAGGAAAATGTATAGAACAAGCTAAAATTTTATATAGATCCACAAATTCCCCAAAACAGAATTTCAGAAAAGTTATTTCAAAGACTTTATATGTTGTGATTCACCAGGTAAAACCCCAGGAATTCAAGGTGCTGGTCAGACGTGCATTACTCCTCTCCTGTATCAGATATGCCTCTTTTGATTTGGTTGGCATGATATGAAACACACAAATGAATTAAAAAAATCTCATAAAATATCTGTAATCAGCTTGGCATTAGGACTATATGTGTGTCTATCAGATAACAGACTGGAGCCCAATCCTGACTGAAGCTTCTGTCCTATTAGGATGCAAATAAGTTTTAACAATCAACAGTCCTTTCAGCATCCTGCTGCCATATATCACTGCCCCCAGAAAATCTCACCAGGAGATATCTTTTGGCTTGGACTAGATTTTTCCAGCTTTTAGTTTCAATTTGAACCTAGATGCTCTATGTTTTCTAGTGTCCCTGCTGCAGGCCCATGTATCCAGGTTAAGCTGAGGTTTCATGACAGCACATTGGCAAAAGAAGTGATTATCCCACTACATTCAGCATTGGAACAGCCTCACCTTGAGCACTGGGTGCAGTTCTGGGCCCCACCATTTCAGAACACATGAAGGTCTTGAATGCATTCAGAGGGCAACAAAGCTGGTGAGAGGGCTGGAAGGCATGTGCTATTAGGAGCGGCTGAGGACACTGGGTTTGTCTAGTTCAGAGAGAAGGAGGCTGAAGGGTGACCTCACTGCTCTCTACAGCTCTTCCCAAGGAAGGGAAATGGAAAGGGAGGTGCTGATCTCTTCTCCATGGTGATTCGGAGAAAACTCCAGGAACAAACTTGCCAACAAAGTTTGTGAGCTGACAAGCAG